>CAUYLG010018120.1:0-74476 GCA_963573385.1 Cacajao melanocephalus
TCCTTCAGCAGACACCCTTTCCCCAAAGAGCTAGGCCTTCCTGGGTTCAGCTGTGCTTACTGTGAAACTCTCAGTCCTCAGCGCTTCCAATTGCTGTTCTTGTGGGGATGGGACCAGCCGAGCCCGACTCAAAGGGCACCCAGTCCCGTATACTCAGCACTGAGAAGCACCGTGCCATGCTGGGGCACCAGCAAAACAGCTGCGCCGGCCAAAAGAATCGCGCTGGCGACCTGAGTGGCTCCTCTGTTGGGTAGCTCCCAATTTGTGGGCAACAGAAGTTTGTCTGAAATTGCAGTGTCCACACGCTCTCTGTGCTTTCATTGGGAGCTACAATCCTGAGCTGTTGTTAATCGGCCATCTTGGATCTCTCTCCGCCCAGTGATGAAGTTTTTTCTGTTTCTTAGTTTTCCTTTGGCGGATGCCCCTTCCCCGCAGAGCTGGACCTTCCCAGTTCGGCTGTGATTGCTGTGAAACTCTCAGTCCTCAGCGTTTCCAATTACTGTTCTCCTTGTGGGGATGGGACCAGCTGAGCCTGACTCAAAGGGCACCCCGTTCTGTATACTCTGCACCGAGAAGCGCAGTGCTGGGGCGCCGGCAAAACAGCCGTGCCAGCCAAAAAAGTTGCGCTGGTGACCCGTGTGGCTCCTCCGCTGGGAATCTCTCGGTCTGTGGGCAGCAAAAATTTGTCTGAAGTGTGGCGTCCACTCGCTCTCTGCGCTTTCACTGGGAGCTACAATCCTGAGCTGTTGTTAATCGGCCATCTTGGATCTCTCTCCAATTTTTGTATTCTTTTGTAGAGACACGGTTTTGCTATGTTTTCCAGGCTGGTTTAGAACTCTTGGGCTCAAGCAATCTACCTGTCCTAGCTTCCCAAAATGCTGGGATTACAGGAGTAAGCCACTGTGCCCAGCCCCAAAATGAAAGCTTTTAAAAAGGATTTTATGATAAAATTTTTGAAACAATCCAAAAAGAAGAGATTAATAGAATAAGTATCTGTAGAATGATCACCTAAATTTAATAATTGTTAATATTTGTCACATTTTCTATTTATTTTGCTCAAGTATTTTAAAAAATTACAGATAAAATAACAATTCACTTCAGTATATATTACAAAAAGAATATTTTTCTACACAACCACAATACCATTTTCCACCTAAGTTAACAGAAATTCCCTAAAATAACTTAATAGCCAACTCATAGTCAACTTTTCCTAATTTTCCTCCAAAGCTCCAAATGTTTTTTTGTTTTTTTTTTTCAGACACAGGGTCTTGTCCTGTTGTCTAGGTTAGTCTCAAACTCCTGGGCTCAAGTGGTCCTCCAGCCTCTGCCTCCAAAGTGCTGGATGATAGGCGTGAGCCACTATGCTTGGCCTCTTTTACAGATTTTTTTTTTTTAAAACAAGGATCCGTTCAAAGACTATGCATTTCCTTGTTGTTAAATCTTTTAAATCTCTTTAATCTTTAATAGATCTCCTTCCACTGCTTCCCCTCTACTGCACTTTTTTTTTCGTTTTCATGATGCTGATTATTGGTGGGACTGAACCTGTTGTCCAGTGGAATGTCTCACCTGCTGGATTTGTCTAGATGTTTCTTTGTGGAATCCTTTAATTTGCTTTTCTAGCTTCCTGACCCCTGTTAGAGCTAAAACTTTGATTAGTTTTAGTTTATTTATTTATTTTTGTCAGGAATACTGTGTAGGTGATGTTATGCCCTGTATATTGCACATGCCAACATGGACATAATGGCTTGATAAAATCAAGTGATCATTAGGATAAGATGGTGACAGACAAATCTATCTTTACAAAGTTACACATTCCTGTTATAGCCAGCAAGTAATCTGAGACTTTAAAATGTTTTAAAACTTTTCTTTTCTTTTGGATTGAAATGTCTTTTCCTGCATGATTTCTTTGTGTGAAGCAGGAAGCTAGTCATATTTCTTCTTTCTATAACTGTGAATGCCTACACAGTTTTGTCTGCTATGCAAAAAGAAATGTTGTAAACTCATCAATGTTGAAAAATTAATACCTAGAGAGTTTTCACTTTTAGAACACAAGTAATCTAAGGATGTTATGTTCCATTTCTGCACTAAAAATGAGAATTTCATTAAAGGTGTTGTTTCTGTGAATTGATTCTATTCCCTGAAAATGGGCTCCTTTAATTTTATTTTGATTGGGTTGATGTATTCTGTCCTTGAAGCCATAAATCCAGTTACATTGGAGAACCTAGGGAGGAGGTCTATGCATAGTTTTCTTCCCTTGTGCATTGTTTTTGCTTTCCTAGACTTAAAAAGGCAATTGGAGGTGGTGTGCTAATTGGTGATTGTAATTCCAAGAGAAGGGACTAATCTCCATGCTCTTGAATCAAACTCACATAGGGTCAAGAGAAGAGTGAAGGAGAACACAGGCCTTCTAAGCTCTCAATCTATAGTATTAACACTGGTTGATCTGAAGTGAACAGAAAAATTGCTTAGTTCAAAGAAGATGAATTTCAAAAATACATAGTTCAATTGGGTGGAGATAGTTTATATCTTTGCTCTGGGTTGAAGGAACTGCTTGGTGGCATTAGTCAGAGAGGGAGATTCTTTCATTCTCCAGAACATTCCCTGTTGCTCTAGGTCTGTCCCTATCTGTAGGCACCAGCTCAGGATTTATGTCCTCCAAAAGCTTTTCTCTGCTAACTTCACCCAACAAAAACTGTCCCTCCCAGCATCTGTTTATCTACTTGTGACTTTCTAGAAACTAGGGTTTTATTTGGAAGAGTGTACTTTTCATCACATCACTGGGCCATTTGGCCCATGCTATCTACTAACAACCTTCATGCCACTGCTACTCCCTCATTCGACAGTTTTGTCATCAAAACAAGGCACATGACCTGTTAGGATTTAGGCATTCAGTGTCAGAATCTCACCTTCGGGATCCGCTTCCAGTTATGGTCTTTAGAAACACATTATTTAAAAATGGTGGGATTCTGCAAGCATACTGTATTCCAATGAGATGGATTCAATTCACAACAAACACTTTTTTGAACACTTGCTTTGTACTGGACACTAAACTCTTTGGGAAGGAATTACGTAAGTTAGTCAGATTTGGGTTCAACCTCTTGGTTCATCATCTACCTAGTTGCAGCCTACTATACAGGTACTCAGTCATGATTAGTCCCAATTCCTTTACACTTCCATTATATTCTCTTTTACAGTGCCGTGGGTATATTTAGTAAGTGCTGAAATGTGTGGTTGGAATTATTTATCACTGATGTCTTTGGTGATACTTGTTTATGTTCTAAAAGTATTGCAGTAGACAACATAGAGTAAACAGAAAATAGTTAGGGCACAGGGGCAATAAAACTAATGTATTATTTTCCCACGACACTCAGAGGACTCTTCCCAATGCTGAGACAGACATAACGGATCACAGCTGGGTGTTTTTGAACACAGGCTTAATGCACTCCAACCTCTGTGGTAAGTAGGCACATTGAAACACATCAGTATAAAAACCCTCTTCTTCCTTTTTTCCTTTCCTTGGCACTTTGCCATCACCACCCTCTGCCATCCACAATACTTCTGAAACTCTTTTAACCAATGCTGTTATTGTGGTTAAATGCTGTAAAACTCAGGCACAAAATTATTACGATCACACAAATCAGTAAGTAAAATGCCATCAACCTAAAAAACAATTGGGTGAAGGACAAATGAAGAAAGTTAATCATTGATTATCAGACTTGAAAAGATGTTTTAACCCTCTAGAAATAAAAATGTAAAGCATTAACAAACCTTTTTTTGGATAGATATTTAATTAAAGCTTTTGCCTGAAAAGGTGGCACTCCCAATGTGGGCAAGATGTTGGTAACAATATAAATTGTTTGATTTTTATTATTGGAAGCCAACTGGTTAGTGTCAAAAGAGTAAAAATATTTGTATTCACTTGAGCAACTATTTCTACTTTGGGAAATTTGCTTTCAGAAAATACAATGTTTGTAAAAGTATTTGTATTCATTTGAGCAACTATTTCCACTTTCGGGAATTTACTGTCAGGAAATATGATATCTATTTGAATATAGAGTAAGGTTCATGATCCTGAGAGAAGAAGAAATCCCTTAGATTAGATTCCTTCCAAAAATTATGAAAAACAATATTATAATGCTTTCACTTAATTATTTTACTTTGAACAGTTAGGTACAGTTTAGTGAGGATACACTGGGATGTTCTCAATCAATGCTACCTCATGGATGCTTATGGCAATCAGCTGATAGAATTAGTTAAAAAGATGACTGAGTAGTTTAATAGAAACTTAGTAACTATTTTTGGGTCTGTCAGTGCTTTAAAGATTGCAAGTGTTTGATATCGTTTAAACAAATATATCAAAGTAAATGTTTTGTTGTAGAGATCATGAATATTCACTTACAGGATAAATGGCAAAACAATGATTCTAATGTTATGTGAGTATGTATTGTGTCTCGAAAGTAGGTATTAATAATGTGCTGTCATTCCAACAATTTAAAATTGTGTTTCTAAATCTAATGTGTTTCTAAATTTTGAATTTAGAAAAGTGAGTTTCATATACTCTGGAAAAATATTTGAGGATAAACAAGTGGCTCTAATGGTGACACATACATTGAGTTGAAATGCTTATGAAGAATTTAAAGTTATTTTATGAATTAGGAAAGGAAAAAGCAGTATTCAAAATGGATATATTATTTTATACAATATGTGATTTTAAAATATGTATGTGTAACTGTATTAATACATTAAAAAATTTAAAGTAGCATTTGCTAATTTCTCTATAATCCTCAAGTTTTACATATTCAAGTTGGACAAAATTCTTAATTTTGAATCTTCTAATTGAGAAAATAGGGGCTTACTTTATTATATATTTATACAAATATAGTGGTATATTTGTATATATACCATATATATATCTGCTGTGGTTGCTGCAGTGTTTAGCTTATGGCTATTATCTCTATTAAAATACAATACTCACCTGCAACCATGCCTGCCAATCTCAGAAAAGCTAAAGCCTCCCCACCCAACCCCTGCCATCTTCATTACTCAAATATTAGCATGAATTGACTTCAGGTCATTTCTTGAGATTGCATTTTGATGGAAACAGAATGAGAACATATGAAGAATGGGATGTGGAAGTTGGTCCAAATCACCATATACATATATGGTGAGTTTAAATAATGAAAAGTTGTAAGTACAGGGGTGTTCATGACAGTAATTTTCATAGTAGGAAAAATGTAGAAGCTGCCTAAATGCTCAACTATGAAGAGAACTGATTAAGTAAACTATAATATACCTCTAGATACAACACTAACATAGCTTATTAAAAATATTGATTAGGAAAACTATCCAATAACATTGAAAATTGATTATATAATATATACAAATGTGTATATGGAGTATGATTACATACACAGAGTATGTAATTGGTAGGCCTGATTTTCTTTCAACATGGAATTTATAGTGAATTCTAGAAGGGATAATGCTCGTGGAGTTTAGCTCCCAACCAATGTAGACAACCTACCCAGTGTAATCATCCACCAAACTCATCCACTGACAAGGATGTTTGTTTCACTGTTGAATGGCTATCAACTCTTAAAAGCTATTCCTTCTATTGAAATGAAATATCTTTCCAGACATCTTTTTTTCCCTCTATTGGCCTTAATTCTGCCCAATACCTTTCCCCATGGTCAGGCTAACATTCTCTCTGGTTGTCCGCTCCAGCTGGACTTCTTCCTGGACAGGGGAGAAGTACCCACTCTGGGAGGCTCCAGACTCTGTGTATGATCCACACTGAACCTCCAAACAAAGAGAGAACAACCCTCTGTCTTTCATTGTGGGCAGTGTTTCTCAGGCTTGGAAAATTCTGCTGTGGTTGCTGCAGTGTTTAGCTTATGGCTGTTATCTCTATTAAAATACAGTGCTCACTTGCAACTCTCCCTACCAATCTCAGAAAAGCTAAAACCTTTCTCTGTTTTCATTACTCAAACATTAGTATGAATTGATTTCAGGTCATTTCTTGAGATGGCGTTTTGATGGAAACAGAATTAGAACATATGAGGAATGGGATGTGGAGGAGAGTCCAAGAAAATGGGCTAGACAGATGAGGATGGGGAGCCACAGATGACCTATGTCACTGTTTACAGTGGGCAGACAGCTAGCAGCTTCCCTAGCTTTTGCCAAGACTCTGCCTCATTCCAGCCACAGCGAAGCACTTTTGTGTGTGTGTGGATTCTGCAGTAGCACTGCTTGAATTCTCATATTTTCTTTCAGAGCTCAGAAAATGTCAGCATCAGTATTAGGATGTGTAAGAAAATACACATCCTAATACTGATGCTGACATTTTCTGAGCAAGTCAGCTTAATATGGATTCACATGATAAATATTCTGCAACCACATCATTACTTTTCTCCTTGCACTGAAGTTTCTCTCCTTGCATTTTATCCTCTTCCTTCCTATCTTTCTTAGCTTTACTAAGTAGGCAGTGCACATAAGGGACCATTTTCTTGGGGGAAAAAAGTTAAAAAGTCTGCAGACTTAGGGGTGGTCAGGATACAATCTCATACAAATAGTTGCAGCCCGAGAACATTCTTTCAAGGCCTGGCACAAACTAGTGATGATATCCTGATCAACAGAATCCCCAATCCCGTTGTCCTATATGCAGAGAGGGGCCTATCTAGTGTATGACCACAATGTGCGAGTCACAGTTGGGCAAGAACAGTGGTATGGGAAAGCATTATGTCAAAGCTATGGATAGAGCTGCAGATTTTGCCAGTGCACATGTAAAGTTGTTATGCCAACTTTCCAATAATTCCCTTAACTCTGTCTTAGCCTTTTTATGTCTTCGTAGGAACATCAATCTCTTAATTTCCAACATAGTGAATTAAATCCCTGGAGATTCTCTGGAGAAAGTCTCCTAGTCTCTCTCTTTGAGCAGTTGTTAAATGACTGATGGAATCACACATATGGGAATATCTAAGAAGCTGATTCTCATGCCCTGCTCCGGTGGAGGCTTCCTGGGTAGTTGGTGGTTGTGAGCCACATCTGTTGTAAATTGGCTCAAAGCCTGCAGCTTTTATACTTTGAATTGGAAAGGAACTCAAATGTGGGGTGTCAAGGGTATAGGGGACCATAGGATGTGGATATTCTGGTTCCTTGTAAGGAAGATGCATCTGTCGGAACAAGCAGCTGGTGAGAAGACCAAGTCAGCAGTGGGCATGGGCAGTTTTCCAGGAAATCAGGTCCCATCTATCCCATCACTTCCCGCTTCTTTCTTAGAACACGAGCTTTTCCAGGTTTATTAACCAAGCTGTATACTTAGGTCTGACTACTGGTGTCAGTGTGATGGTGTAAATACTGCTGAACAAGGAGATCCGTCTTCCACATATGATGGAGACCAAATGTCTTTCGATGTGGAAGCCAAAGAGTCATGGCAGAATTATCCTAACCCTTCCTGGCAAGCAATCTATCCAGAGAGAGAGAGAGTCATAGTGGGAAGAAAGCCTTTTCATTTTTTTTTTCATTCAAATAGAGGTTACTAAATCTTGATGCAAAATGGTCTCCCCTTTACACAGTCAATGGGCATTGATAGCTGAGTTAATTACTATCTGTAGGACAGAGTCTCAATTTTTATCACTAAATTCTGTGTGTGCAGAAGGAACACATAGGAACTGAGGAAATATATTCAAATGGAAATAAAGCATGATTTAAGACTTGCTTCATATGTAGTCTTTGGCATCTTTGTGTTGGAAAGGAGAAGGTTTTCTTCTGGAGTCACATTCAGTTATGTCACCTTGGTCCTCCACACTAACACAAGAATGTGTTGTCTTGTTCTTGGTTATTTTTGAATAGATGAAGCTTGCCATAAACACATTGGAGAATGAGGTGTGGTGTTAGAAAGACAAAAGTAGCCCACAGAGTTGGAGTCGTCTAAGGTGACACTTCTTTTTTCTTCTATTGAAGGTGTATGATCTGGGCATCTTCCATTTACAGTCCACAGAACTGCTGCATTCAAGTCTTTGCCCAGGAGCCTTGGAGGACCCATATATCCTGGAGAATCTAAGATTCAGTTCTGAGCCTTTACAGGAGCAATATGTTGATAGCTCAACCTTTTCCAATAACAAATTACAGTGACGAAGTAGCTGGACCTGGATTCCCACAGGAACTCCCGAGTCTTTCTGAGCCAGGCACCTTTACAGGTCATAACATCAGTGGAGTTCAGGCTCAGTCTAAAAATGCTGCTCTGGGACAAGAATCTGAGAAAAATGCTCACAAATGGCGCAAGGTGGTGCTAACCTTCAGACACATATGAGTTTGGTGTGGGACAGAAAAGCAAGCAACAGCAATAACCAAAGAAACCTCCAAAACAGAGTAAGGAGACCTGTTTTACATCATTTCCCTGTTGAGATGTAAATAGTTTTAGAATAATCGTTATTGGAGGTGTAAGGCTCAGAGTGGAGAGGCTAGGAGGAGAACTAAGAGGTGGGAAATTTGTAGGGAATCAACACTCTGAGTAGATCTTAAAGAAAGTATGATTTTAAAAAAATAGAGACTCAAGGATTAAGAACAGACTGAGATATTTAAAAATAAATGCTGCAGAAAACACCAAGTGAATGATTGAGGATGGAACAATAACATTGAGAGCTCTTTTTTGAGACTGGGTCTCACTTAGTTGCCTAGGCTGGTCTTGAACCCCTGGCTCAAGTGATACTCCCACTTCAGCCTCCTGAGTAGATTAAGAGTGTTCTTTAAATTGATGTCGTCTTCCAAGGCAGTGCAGATTTGAGCTCTTTGCTCATGATAGCTGCCTGGAATAACAGACAAATGAAAGAGGAAATCTCTTTATAGAGGTTTCTGAAGAAATTTAAAAAATTAACTTGTACATTGGCCTTGTAATGGAAGTGAGAACATACAGGAAAGCCCTTTGGGGAGTTAGCTTTAGAAGAGAAATACTGGGAAATACAAGTAAGACAAAGCACTTACAGAAAAAGTAGAAATTCCATGTTTAATTAATGGTCAGATTTAACATAGCTCAGAATATATAATTTTCCATCAGAATATTGGTAACAACATTTCAGTAAACTTGGATCTGTATACCCCAGGCTGAGTAAAAATGGTAGATTCTATTTTGTGTGAGTTCAATCAAAGAGACACAGGGAACAATTAGTCCGGTCTCTGCTTCTGTTGTTTAGCAGAGCTTCTAGCCGAGAAGCACACTGAGATGTCTTGTGTTTTTCAGGTCTTTAGTTTTTGAATGCTGTACTGTACCCAAGGACCTTGCTTTTTTCACTCTGCAGAGGCATCATGTGGGACATCCCATATTGGAGACACAGATGACTTACTGAAAGCCCTGCCTAAGACTTAATATCAGTATTTCAAGTAGCTTGCAAGATTGGATTCTGTGGCTATACTGTAGGAATATAGACTTCCTGGTCTTTTTCTTACTGCCTCCAAATATAACCAGATAATCCTCTGTCCGGTTTCTTGGGAGCCAGCTGTATCTTACTTTCTTGCAGGAACATTCTAAAGGGTTCCTTCAGAAAACTTGGGAAAGTGTAAGTCTAAAGACAAACCACAGCCTGAAGCCCAGGCTGCTGACTTGAGCACAGATGGGAGAATGTTAACAGCCAAGAAATATGAGGTCTTTGGCTCTTTTCCCAGCACTGCCAGGCTAAGACCTTGGCAGAGACTCAACAGGAAACTGAACTCTATTTGCATATCCTTTTATACATGGGAGATTAAAAGCTTCAACCTTGAGTGATCACAGTTTTTGAGAATCATGATGAGGCATTAAAGAGGAGGAGGGGTGTCTCAAGGGAGGTGAGCTGGAGGCGATGCAAGGTAGGTGTGAGGTTAGCCATGACTTTCAATCCCCTTTGATTAATCATGAGTGTATTTCATTTAGTTCCTTTTTTCGATTTTATCCTTACTGGGTGACATAAAGGAATCAGCTAGGCAGGAATCTGTACTTCCTAAATCTCAGGAATCTGTCAAATTTGATCTCCTTTGTCCCACGATGGCTCGCTTCTCTTTCTTGCTGGGCAGAGACCTATAGCTTGTTAGTGCTGAAGGAAACTTAAAGATAATCTAACGTCAACTCTTTACTGTACAGATGAGAATCTGAGGTACAAAGAGATTAAACGACTTGTAAGAGTAAGAGTTCTCACATCCAAATGAAATTTTTTTCTTTCCAGTAGACTGCTAGCTCTTTTTAGCAGGTGGAAGTTTCCTCAGATCTCAGACAGCTTCTTTCCGGTATGTGATTTGGCACAGATATCCTGAACTATCTTTCCCCATCAGAACATGCATTTCTGGCAAGACAGAGGCTCTCATTCCCTCCCTTTCCCCCACCAGTTTCCCTAGATCAGGTCCCTGTAATTCTTTAGTGGAAGAAGCCAAAGGACTGGAATGAGGCTATTTATCCTTGGAACTCATTTAGGAAAACTTGGTTTTCTTGGCCAAGTATTACAATGAAAACGAACTCCATGTAGACAGAATGGGCAGAATGAGGATGTACAGCTGACTCGTCACAGGTCAGTAATTAATATTATAGGTTCCTTTTTAGGGATGGGAGAAGATCTCCATTCCTAAATGGATGCTTGCATTAAATGTGTCCTAAAGACTAGGGAGACCCTGTGGGAGAGCATCCATAAAGTTAGGTATGGCTGTGCTTTCTGAAGACTGAGACCCCCTTGTCCAGCTCTTATCTCAGATATCTGAACCAAGTTTGTTGGAGAAGGTTTGATGTAAAAAATTCATTCATGCAGGGCGTGGGGGCTCACACCTGTAATCCTAGGACTTTGGGAGGCTGAAGCGGGAGGATCACTTGAGCTCAGGAATTCAAGTCCAGCCTGAGTAATATAGCAAGACCTTGTCTCTACAAAAAATTTAAAAATGAGCCAGGCATGGTGCTGCACACCGTAGTTCCAGCTACTCAGGAGGCTGAGGTGAGAGGATCACTTCAGCCCAGGAGGTTGAGGCTGCAATGAGCCGTGGCCATGCCTCTGCACCTTGACCTGGGTGACAGAGCGAGACCCTGTTCCTATTGGTGAGGTTGACACTGAACTGTGTCACCTGCATCTGAGCAAATGAAGGGCAATGAGGACACCGTCTCTTGTTGGGGAGCTAGACCCTCCCAGTGATGATCTTGCCTTTGGGACCTTCACTGTCATTAGTGCAGGGAAAGGATTTAGAGAAGTTGCATGGGAAGAACATTCCTGATGAGGCATTTTTTATGAAAAATGTGTTGATAGGCACTTTAGATTTCGTGGTTTGAAAAAACACTAGTGGTCATTGGTCATGTTCTCTCCCATTCTAGATTTTCTGTCTTTCCTTTTCTGTCTCCTTCCATCTGGAGTCGAGGGTGAAACCACGCCACTGCAGACCATCGAGTGCTGAGAGGAACGGAGCTGGCATGACTGAGCACCTCTGCTGTTGTAGTCACTCAGGTACTTACTAGCAATTATTTAATTTAATCCTTATAATAACTCTATGACATTATTATCCTTATTTTATGGATGAGAGAATAGAGGTTTAGAAAAATTAAAGCAACATTTTTCAAGGTCCCAGAACTAGTAAGTGAGGGGTTGTGATTCTAATTTTTTTTCTGATTCCAGAGCCTATGCTCTTGTCATTACTGAAAGAATTCACTTATAAAAATGTATATGTAGTTTATAGTCCAATATGTAAACGTGTTCATTTTTAGGTAAGTGAGAGGACCTTGCCAAAGTTAGGGGCAATTTGTAGTTTACTGTTTTGAAATTTGACACACATTAATATTTTTGTGAATGATTAAGCCTATTTATTTTTATATATCACTTTACCTACCTGCACTACATTGCCTACTTAAGAGAGGAAAAACGCCTATTTAAATTGTGCCATGAGACCTTTTGCTAAAACAATGAGAAAGTTTTCACGGATCTGCAAGTGTGGAGGAGATGACAGGAGGTAGTTGTCTGGAAATTGGAGAACACTCCACTGCCATTTTTCTTTCACTTTGGCATGATCACGTGATTTCCCCTTTCTGTCTTTTCTCAGCCCTTGCTTCTAGGACATTGGAGGAAAGAGACAGAAATATAGTATATCACTTTACCTGTCTGCACTATATTGCGTGACGTGGAAAAGTCACTGAATTTCTTCATTCATCAGTTTCTACATCTTCAGCCAAAGAGGTTGAGCCTGATGATAATTGCTTTCTCATTGTTGTGACACTCTGAGCGCACATATGTGGGGATGGATATCCTCCATACAGAAAGCATAATGATGGTTTTGATGCTGAGAAATGGACTTTCTATGAACTCAAAGATTTTACATTGATTCTTACTATAGAGCTGGGTTATTGTTATTGCGTCAGTTCTCTAATTTCAACTTACAGAGGCAGCTACACTGGCCTTTGTGGTTTCTTGTGTACATATTTATGAACTTGGTGCATAAAACCCTTTTTCATCTCTTTAGAAGGCCAAGGCAGTTAATCCTTTATCGATCACTGATGATTCTAACACAGGTATAGATGAGGCTGCAGATTCTTTTCCGGGGCTGCTAGAGTAGAGTCATCTGGGGACCAGTGAAAGAAATGCATCATCCACTGTGTATTTTTACCTCGATGGTTGGGGAAGAAACACTCATCAGTTCACAGGATGGGTCATGTGAGGAGGAAGAGAATCCAGGCAAAGGGCTCAAAATGCCATGCCTCATTTCATTTTCCATATGTCAGTAATCGGTGCTGTCATCTTCCTGTTCGTGGTGTAAGATTTGGTCTTTACAGGACTGCTTCCTTGCTAAACCCTCCCGTCCACTCCCCAACACACTTTGTGCTAATTAATGGCATTTCATCGCTTGGTTTTGAAAAATGAAAGTGTGAACTACTTGTGAAAGAGCTCTTAGCAAGATAAGAAAGAAAAAAATGATTCCTTATCCCCCCAACCTATAGAAAAGCTGGTATAATATGTGTCTTAAGAATATGCATGAAAATGTTATTTCTAACAGGGAGAGTCCAGCAAGCATCCACACTCCAAATATTGGGCTCCCTGCCTGCACGCAGGTCTTTGCTGAAATGTCACCTTCTCATTGTATCCTTTCTTGACAACCTGATTTAAAATTGTAATTTCTCCAAGCCTGCCAACAACCCTCTCTCTCTCCTCGCCTGTTTTACTCCTCTCCATGGCAATTATCTCCATCTGACACATATTTTACTTATTTTATTTTATGTTTATTTCCACTAAAATACAAGCTCCTGAGATTCTGAGAGCTGTGCTTCCATTGTGTCTAGAAAAGCGTCTGGCGCATACGAGGTACTTAATAGATTGTTACTGAATGAATGCTGCTATATTCTATGAAAGCACTTTAATTTCCAAAAGTCTGTACTTTGGGGTTTTTTTTCTTAATAATTTGTTGCCCTAGTAATATATTTAGATTGACATTTCTTTTTCTGAAAGTTATAAATACTTACGCAATTTTGTTCTTAAGCCAGAAGTATAATTTAAACTTTCCCTATTCTTCCATATGCATGCAGGTAAAAAGAAAACTGATGACTGTTAGATTTCTTATTTAAACATAGAGTTTGAGAACCTGGCTTTATTTAAATGAATACAAGCAACTGCATGTTGGCTTGACTTCCTCTGCCCTGTCACTGGGGCTTTTTTCTATCAAGTCAAGCATGCTGGGTGGCACGCTGTTCCACTGGCTGGCTGCTTCCTTGGAGCCTGGGAGCATCCAGGACACGCCTTTGGAGAACCCCTGCAGTGTTTCTTGCACTTGACTGTACACTGTTACCACTCATAAACATATGTGTTTGTGTATGTGTAAATTGCTAAAAAGCCCAAAAAGACCCTTTGGATTCTGCATTCTTGAAGAATACCAAAATCATTTGGTGGTGGTGGTGATAAAGTGAGAGGGAGTTAGGAATCGCTCCCTTGTTTAGGAAAACGTGTTATTGTGGCTTTTTGTGTGAAATAGCATGCCCCAGCAAGCCTGTTTGGAGAGAAGGTTTGCAAAATTCCTTTGTGAAATAAAATAGAAATGTTTGGCTTTTTCTTTGACAGCGTCAGACTCAGGCCTGGGGCCTTGGGACTCAAAAGAGAAAAGGTGGAGAAAGGAGAAAGCCTGCTATTCTCTTCATTTTGCCCCTACTAGCATCCAATGTACTTAGGAGCCTCGATGTCTGCTCTTCCAGAGTAAGTTATTTGGTGTTCCGGAGTACTCTGTAATCAACTCTTCAGAAAATCTTGTTACGGTCAATAGCATTTTTTTTAGTGGGTAAACTAGGCTCTCAGAGGGCAGAGTCCACTCTAGCCTTGTGCACCACTGTGTCCCTGGCATCCAGCTCAATGCAGGGTATGTGGCACTCACTCATACTTACTTCATTCATTCATTCATTTAATACATTTATTGAGTGTCTGGTATGGGCCAAAGTTATTCTAAGTGCTAGAGTGAAAGCAATGAGCAAAACAGACAAAAACTCATCCCTGCCACCAAGGACCTTGTGTTCCAGTGGAGAGCCAGACATCAAAAAATAAACAAGTAAAACATGTAGCACGCCAAATAGTGATAAATTCTCTGGAGAAAAATGAAGCGGATACAAGAGAGGTACTTGCTGGAAAAATAAATAAAGTGCTCTGACAAAAAAGAAGCTGTATAATCCTATCATTTCAATTAATATTTTAGGGTAATGTGTTGAATTGAAGAGTAGGAAAGGAGCCTTGATTCTGAGTTTGTTCACCTTGTCAGTGTGGAAAATTTATTATTGAGCATGTATTGTCTAAGATACTGTAGTGGACTAAGATCCTAACTAAAGCAGAGAAATTTGGTTAGAAATTAATTTCTAATCTTTACACAGTGGCTCCTGCACCTTAATCCACTGCAGTGTTTTCTCGTACCCGTGTGCTCACTCTTGAATGCAGAGACTTGTGTCTATCAGATCTCGAGCCCCATTGCTGCCTCTGTGTAAGTGATACGTCAGTGACAATGGAAGAGACAAACTTGCACACTTTGCCTGACCGTAAAAATATATATGGGTGGTAAAGTCACCAACTCTATGGACCTGAGAGAAACCCAGGGAATTTTTCTAGTTCTCATTGTGCCAGTGCCAGACCCCTACAATTGCCACTCCAGTCAGGCGCCCGAGAAGGAGAGGAAAAGGTAGTGAATCCATGAGCACCCACAGAGAATCTAAGGGAGTCCAACAGGAGACTACCTTTGACAAGCATCAGAAGGAGGGAATATGTGGGCCAGTCTCTCATGTTTCTCATGGTGTAGCCTGGGAGAAAAGCTGCCAGCCTAGTAGGGGTGGTGGTCAGGAGTGTGAGTGGCAGTGGGCTGGGGAGCAGCTGCCTTTCTTCAGTCAGGGGAGCGAGCCATCTTGGGAGAACAGCCTGGAAGCTGAAACTGCAATTGATGTTTTAAAGCAGGGGAGAGGAGGCAGGGGGAAGGAGCTGAAGACCTCACCTCTTATCCTTTCTTCTGGAAACTGGCCAAGGAGTCAAAAGCAACTTTTGCATGAGCAAAGATGATTGGACTTCCCATACCTGTTCCCAGCTATCTTTTACTTAAGATGTTGCTATGGGTAAGATATTTCTTTAGTACATTCCACAGCTCCCAGCCCAGTACCCCAGCCAGGACAATTAGACTTCCAGTCAGACCCGGATCCTGGCTCTGCTTCTGTAAGCAAGCTGTCTAGACTGTCTGAGGCTCAGTACCCTTACTTGTAAAACAGAAAGGATAATAATGACCTCACTGAGTTGTCATAGGATAAATGAGTCCATACCTGTAAAGTGGCTGCATTTTGTTGGTGCTCAGTAATTTAGTTCACTTTCTTCTCAATTATTCGTCCTTGCACTTTGCTTTTTCTTATAATAGGTAACATTTATTAAATAGCTACTATATGCAATGCAATTTATTTAGTTTCTATAATTGTATATTTTACAACACAGTGAAGATAGAACTCTTATTATCCTAATTTCACAGATAAGAGATGCAGATGATTTTAGAAGACAGTATGAAGCTTACGTCAGTATCACAAATCTCAGAAAATATTTGAGAAGTCATTTGGGACCACTGCTCTGTCGTCCCAGTTTTTTGACAGATGGTCATGCAGTGTCAGTTTGAACAGGTCTGGTGGTGAAGGCACAGCCCCTGTTGTCTCTTGCTTCTGACACATCCTGGAGGTAGTCTTCTCTATGGGTCCCCCATTCCCCCAAATTACATGCTATGTCCTCTGGTGTAGCATCCAGAGTCTCAAATCTGTCACCCTCCCTTACTAACTGTGCTACTTTGGGCAACTATTTTAGGTTTTCTGTGCCTTGGGGTTCTATTTTGTAAAATGAGGACAAGAATAGAAAATGAATACTAGGTTGTTGTGAATATTAATCATATAACACACGTTGAATGCTTAGAATGCTGCCTGGCATATAGTAAACACTTAACAGATATTAGTTATTATTACAGCAGACATACAGTTTTATGGATTTGTCCAGATATTTTTTCCCCCTCCTTCTCCTTAGAGGCATTCTTCCCAGTCTCTGTTAGAGGGAATCACTGGGGGTCTTACTAGGAATCCATATTGCAGGCCTTATAAACCATGGCTCCACAACTTTGACATCTGCATAACCAGCTTTCCAGATGTCATTCTCTTTCCAAAATCATGATTTCAAACTGGGAGAAGAATTGTATCCTCTTCATGTTGGAGATGCACTCCACCTTCCTGCTTATTATTTGTTCAAAGAAGGAGAATTAAATCTGAGTGGCAGGCAGCGGGCTTGACGAGTCATGATAGACCCTCTGTTTAAATATATCCCAGGAAGGCTGGGTCCAAACCCCTTCCTAGATCACGGGGTTCAGAGTGCTGTATCTGGATGGGAATTTGGGAACCTGACTTTGACCAAGGGCAGAGCCAATATCCAGGGCCTTGCAGATCATTCAACCAAAGAAGCTGCCCAATGGGGTGGGGCAGAGAGGCAGAAGGCAGGTCCCAGGCCTATGATGGGATTAGACATCAGGTCAGAGTGGGGAGGTTTGGGATGAATAGTGGAGAAGAAAGATTTTTCTGAAGGTTTAGAATATAGCTGTTTGGGGAGATAAATGATAAGAGCTTATTGGGGCAGTCATAACTAAAATGCATGGAACAATGATACATTATAACATATATATATATATATATATATATATATAAATGTGTATGTATAAAATGTGTATCATGTATATGTGAAAGGTCAGGCAGAATCATGAGAGGAGAGAGGACTGGGAAGACCATTGGTAAAACAATGAAAAGGTCTGACTGAAACCAAGTAAGCTGTGGCAAGCCCTGTCAGCCCCTTTGTACTTCTGCGGAAGACAGGATATTGACTAGAGGGGTTCGTTGAAGAACATTTTCTTTAGATATTGCCTGAAGTAGTCCAATGAAGCCTAAAAAATCAAATTTGCATTTAAAAAATATTTTTACAACTGTATTGAGTTGTACTTGATGTGAAATAAACTGTACATATTTAGAGTGCCTAATCTGATGAATTCGATATGCCTGTACATCTGTGAAACCATCACCATAAGCAAGTCACTGAAAATATCTATCACTACAAGTTCTTATAAGGCTATTTAATAAGGTGAGTGGTAGATTTTCTAGATGAGGACAGAAGGAAGGCTGATTTCTGCCACAGGTTCAGCCTTGGAGTAGAGAGCCCTGTCAATCATCAAATCTGGAAAATCACATTGTTCAAGAGAAAAGTGCAGTATTAAATTGAGCTGTCCAAAGAAGGATAAGGAAGTGCTAGTTGAAGCAATTTTTCAATGTTTTGTTTCTAGCACATGTGGATGTAAACAGATAGAGAAGAAAGGGAGGGCAAAATACCATCTCCAGCTTGAGCCCAGGAGTGTGAGGCTGCAGTGAGCTATGATCATGCCACTGCACTCTAACCTGGGTGACCGAACAAGAACCCTGTCTCACAAACAAGACAAAACAAAACAAAACAAAACATCCAGTCAGTAATCATCAAAATAATACAGCATGCTAGATATGGAGCCTTTCCTTCCACATTGGGTAAGATGACAGGTAGTGTATATATTTGATCTGAAGGAGGGAGACGAGCCTCCCTGCATTGCCAGTCCTTTTCCTCTAGAATGCGTAGATTCAGAGGCATGTGGCTGGGGAAAAACTGGATGTGACCCATAGTTGTATATTGTAAGGTGCCTCCTTAATCTATGCTATACTCTAAGCACTGTGGCTCTGTGGGCAAACCTTTTATGAGGCTCCAGGAAAATTGTTACAGTAGATGCTACAATTCATTTTTTTGGCACCTTTCCTCTCTTCTGTTCCACTGGTAGCTGCCTATCTGAGCACCATGGGAGTGCATGGGCAAGCCGAGTGACTGAGCCTGAAAGAAAGGTAGGAATGCTAGCTTTCTCTGGTCCCCATTTCCTAAATTATTTATTCAAGAGAAAATCATGATCTTGTTGGAACTGCTGCTCTACACGGATGGCAATGGTTTTTGAGCTGCTCAGAAGTAGAGCTGCAGCAGGGTGGTAGTCACTGGCACAGTAGTAAGACCCTTCATCTCTCTCTGATGCTGCAAGAATCTCAAGTACAGCCTGGTCCTTTTCAGTATCAATTTCACCTTGGAAACTGTCCTTGAAACCAGGGCCATAGATGTCCTTTTCTCGGTATATGAAAGTCATTGTGTTACCTTGGGTCTTCCTGTACCAGTTGATGTAGTAGTTAGTGATTGCTTCTCCTTTCATGGAGCACCTGAGGGTAGCAGTGTCCCCCAATGACACAGTCACTGTTTGGTGTTCAGGCACCAACTCAATGGCTGACATGACTCCTGAAAGAAAGGACACAAGAGGAGAGCTCAGTGAGGGCTGGGGGCTGAGGTCACTGCGTAAGGGGCACAGTCCCTGAGTACCAGGTCCTGGGAGCCTTGATGGTTCTTTGCTGCTGAGTCTTACCTGGCTGAAGTTCCGGGGTCTGCCTTACCTGCCCAGAAGAGGGAGAGATGGATGAGGGAGAAGATCCTCTGCATGGCTCACTCAGGGGCAGCTTTGCCTCCCAACCACCTTCTGACTGGCCCCACCTCTGAGCTGACACACTTGTGACTAAGGAAGTCAGTCCCTAATCAGCAGCTGTTTCTTTCCCCAGAGAAGTCTAGCTGATCACAGGAGGCTCGCAGGGCCTGCTGCCTGTTAATGGGATGACAGTACCACCTTCCAGACCTGTAGTGTGGTTCAGGTAAGTTAGGCCAACGGAGAGGAGGTTAAGGCAGGTTATTTAATTGATAACAAGGTTTCTGCTTCCTGTCCTAGATGTTAAATTTGATATTGCTGTTCCAGTTTCAAATGAGATGTTCATGTTAGACACTTTGTGGTGATGTTAACAGTTAATACCAAGAAGAATTATTGACATTTACAGTTGTAATCAAAAGAACCATCAAATGAGGAGATCGATAGTATGTGCACAAAGACTCTGAAGAGGTAATGATTGTTGTGTTTACTGCAAACTCCCTCTAGGCAAAGTCGGATCAGGGTGATTTACCCATGTGTTAAAGAGCAATCCAATGAAACGTGGTCTTCCAAATGTGAACCAGAGTTTCCTGATCTTTATTGAGCTCATCTATCTTCTTTTCTGAAGGGTTCTTAGGTTACCTGTATTAAATTAGACAAAGGAAAATATTGTAAAAAAAACTTAGAAACCACCACTACATCCCAACTTATGACAGGCTAAATTTACATGGACTTATAAAGAGGGAAGTAGTTGGATTTTTGGGACCTACACCTTTGAGTTTAAAGGTCAATCTTAGAAATTTTGAAATCAAACAGGTAAATTAAAAATGGGAATGAGAGAGGGCAGCAGAAGCTGGGAAGAGGGTCACTGGTAAGCAAAAAGGCAGGAGCAAAGGTGGCATTCCATATTGGAGAGTGGGTGCAGGACTTACATTCCCAGGTTAGTTGAGGGAAGACCCACCTAAGCTTTCTTAAGTTCTCCAGTGTGACTAGGACCAGACTGCCCTGAAAAAAATCCAGATAGGAGCAGCTCAGGTTTCTTGACCCCATGGTAGTTGCTCTCCCACCCACCCCTGCCTCACCTCACTTTGCACAACTGCCCATCCCACCTACTGCTCTTGGAGGACTGTTAGCAAGTATTCAGGGTGGTCATATTCTTTGATGTTATAAATTGTATCCTCAGCACCCCCCTCCCCTGGCAGAACATAATGGTGTCTGCTGTCTATAGCTCTTTGAAAGTTGCCAAGGTCAATCGGTTTGGACTGAAATACCTGACCTTTTTCTATCGGGCTGCCTAGTTTTTGGCACATCTTATAAACCTAGTCATTCTTACTACATGCCAGACCCTGAGGATTCACTAATGAATGGCAGACATGGTCTTTTTTCTCATGGAGCTTGTGTTCTAGCACAAGAGTCAGTCATCACTTAATGATGTGCATAATTCATTCCTCCATTCCAGCTGTAAGTATTCGGCAGAAGCAGAAGGATTATGAGAGCATGTTTCAGAGGCCAGGTTTGGTCAGGAGGTCAGGGAAGGCTTCCCTGAAGAGAAAGTGGCGTTGCAGTTGAGACTGAGTCTGCTTGCTCCTGCGCATCCACTCTACTTCCTGCTCTAGAGGCCTGACCTTAATTGGCAGCGTCCACCTGCTTCTCCATCCCATTTGGTTTGGCCAATGGAGACACCTTCAGGAGACTGGAGGGAAGGAGGAATGAATTCATTCACTCACCTTCCTCCACTGGAAGCTACAGTTCCTCTTCCACAGCTGCAGGTTTCCGTAAAGGCTCCTCCCCTACACGCTTCAGGTCTGGCTTGGCAGCAGTTCTTTGTTGCCAGCCTTGGGTGTTTCACCACCTTCTTTTTGGTTTCCCATAACCCTTCTGTATTAATTTCCTATAGTGGCCTTAACAAAGTATCACAAACTGGGTGGTTTAAAACAACGTAAATGTATTGTCTCACAGTTCTGGAAGCTGGAAGTCTGAAATCAAGGTGTCAACTGGGCTATGCACACTCTGAAACCTGTAGGAGAAGTCTTCCTCACCTTTTCCTAGATTTTGGTGGTTTGCTGGAAACCTTGATGGTCTTTGGCTGGGTGCACAGCTGCATCACTCCTGTCTTTGTCTGCACTGTAGTTTTCTCTCCCTGTGTGTATTTGTCTTCACTTGGCTGTCTTACAGAATACCAGTCATATTACATTAGGGGCTCACCATATTCCACTATGAACTCATTTAAACTAATTACATCTGCAGTGACCCTATTTCCAAATAAGGTCATATTCTAAGGTACTGGGAGTTAAGGCTTCAGCGTGTCTTTCCTTGGGAGACACAGTTCAATCTGTAACACCTGCTCACACCTTTGTAAAACTCTCTTTCATTAAACTCTCTCTAATCACCCCCTAGGGTGCCCTGTCTCCTGCTGGGGACCCTGCCTGAAACAGGTATGGGGCATGGGTAGGGAAATAACATTCTGTGCAACAAATGAGGACATGTATAAAAAAAGCCTTGAGGCAGAAAGAAGTACAGAGGGCTTAAAGCTGTATTAATATCAAAAGAGCAGTTAGCAGGGCTCAAATAAGCCTGTCTTTCTAGATAATTATTGTTGAATTATCTCAAATTATTCAGGAAGTCATTTTGAAAAGGCCCAAGAATGTGTATTGTGTTTATGACTGTGATTTATATCTTCCACTGGTTAGAGGTAATTTTAAGAATTTATTGTTAATGGCCAAAAACAACCTTCCTCTAGGCCTGACTAAGAGGGAGAGCTGGTGTGAACAATAAATCAAAGCCAGAGGGAGGAGACAGTACAGGAGAGGGCAGGAGATGGTGTGGTGCGAGCTGGGGCCAGAGTGTGTCTAGTGCTTCACCGGGTCAGGAACAGTCAGCTTTGCCTGGGCCTGTGGCAGGACAAGATGGAATTGAAACAAAAACACAGCCTGTCTCGGGGTGCCCAGGTGGAAGGTAGAAACATCTGCCAGGGCTCTGCCCTAGGACCCAACTGTCCTCTGGCCCTGTGCAGGCTGTGTTCTTTGTGCTCAGTCATTCCTTCATGACAAGGCCAACAATTATGCCATAGCCTCCTTGGCCCTGTCAAGGGGATATCTGTCCCTTCATGTGATTTCTAGGAAAAACTAATTTTTTCATACTCTGTAAAATGGGAGAAGATAACTCATAGGATTTCTGTGAGAAATAAATGAAATTACACTTGTAAACACTTGGCTCATTGCTTAACGATGTTAATTTTCTCCTTGTCATACAAATAGTGATACCTGAGACTTGAACAGTTAGTAGGAGAGGCAAGAGTGGTTTTGGGGGCTTTATCAATTCTCCGCCATAACCTCCATCTCTCCAGAATGGAAGGATTCCCATTCTTTGATGTCTTTCCCAATCTTATGTGCTATGAAAATACAGCTTTAAGGCAAGTTCCTGAGGCATCTTCCAACCAGGTTGCTATCTTCAGCCCCTCCTCTGCAGAAACTCGGAAGCTGCCATTGCATATTGTGTTGTATGATTTGTAAATGCTGCCTCACGTTTGTTATTTAGTCTGTTCTTATCTCTGGTGTAATCCCCCCAAAGCATTCACTGAACCCATACTGGTCTTCAAAAATTCTTACCGAAGTGAAATAATTTCTTCTGTCCACAGGATGTCTGATCTGAAAGCATATTGCTGTCCACTACACACAAGAGCAAAAGAAGAGCAGGAAGGAGCTCAGTGCCAAGATCATAGCCACAGGAAGGACACTAGCTCTTAGGGCTGCGGCTCTAAAGACAGGCCAGGTCATTACAGGAATGTCTGCTCCCTTAGCCTTGCCAGACAGAGGGGGGTTAAGAAAGGAACTACTGACCCTGATATGCAAACTGCCATGGGTGCTTCCTGCCTTTCTATCTGCATGAGATGGCTAGCGATGAATGGCTGTAAAGTTGATGTAGTTTATATTTCATTTTCAGGGCCACAGTGCGGTTGGGAGCACCAGACAAATCAACCAACAAACAGATTGAAGAGTGATGGAGAAAGCTGTGTTTTGGGCCTCATTGGGAACAGAATGGAAGAGTTGAGGGTGGAAGGGACCTTAGCAAGTCTTCAGATCCATGTTTCAACCTGCATTTCCCCATAACCTCAAGCAGAGAGTTGCTTTTCCTGTTCTTCAAATGAGTTCCTTGAATTCACACTCTATTTCTTTGAATTTGTATAGACTGTTGAGGAACAGGAGGCGGGGTCACCTTACCTCTGCTCAGACAAACCTGTAAGAGAAAAATTTTACATAGAATACTGGGCTGGAAGAGGCCTGGGAACTTGGGGATCCCCTTTCCACACTGCCCACTCTAGATTTCAAGAGGCAGCTATGCTGCAGTGGAGACCAGTGAATTTAGATTCAGGAATCTGAGTTTACACCTGACTCCTCCTCTTACTTGCAAGTCACTTACCACACCAGGCCTCAGTTTCCTGGACAATAAACGGGGATAATGTTGTCCCATGTGGTTGTTGGTGGTCATGAAATTATACACAAGAGCACACCTTGTAATCTAAGTTAGATCTGCACTAACCTAGATTAGCTGACAAGGGTGGAAGGTGGGAGGGGTGGGCTTCAATGTGTGACTTACCTAGAGGCCCAGAAGAGTCACGTTGGATAGGGCAGCACTTATGAGTCCCCTGCTTTCCCACAGTGGCTCTGAGAATCTTCAGGAAGAATTGGCTGGTTGAATTCTCAACTCTACCAAGAAAGGTGTGCTGGAGACCAGGACCATAGAAGTCTCCTTGTTGATGTACAAGAATCAGGAAGCCATCTCGGGTCCTCTTTACCAGCACATGGTGTAATCATTCATCTTCTCCCCTGTCAATTGGCACTGGAAAATTTTGCTTCTTTTAAAAGGAACAGATGTCTCTAGCTCTTGTTGCCCCAACAAGGTGTCTGGCTTGATTCCTAAAAGAAATAAATAGATTGATATAATAAATAAATCAAGGTAAAAGGACGATAGAGAAATTGAAGAACCACATCAGAGTATCAAGGACTGGGGTACCAGTGTGGGAACCACCTTCCTTTTCAGTCTTCTCACGAACTCTCCCTGGGACAATTTCATCAGAGGAATCATTCATTCATTCATTCATTCACTCATCTATTTGGCAAGGCTCCACGGGCTCGTATGGTAGTCTCAGTGCTGGGCTGGCTCTTTTGGGGAGGACAGTGATTTGGTCTCTCAGGGACTTGCCAGACCCAGGGAACTACAGGGCCTGTGGTTCTGAGGCTCCAGGGCCGCTCTCAGCTGAGCTGTAGGAGGACAAGAGGGCAGATCTCCCCCAGAGCTTCCCTGGAGGACTGAAGCATTCTCCTTCTGGAACAGTCTCTTGTCCCTTTCTTCCACATCTAAACCTTCAGTGTCTCTGTGACTGACCTATGTACTCTTGGGCTTGCTTGCAGACCTTGAGGAAATGAGCCTAAATCAGCAAATGCCCTGTCCTCAGAGAACAGCCTCACTAGTTATACATGCAGTTTGGGTCCTTCCTCTTTTTGCTGCACGTGGCAGCGTCTTCCTCCTACAATGAGGCCAACAGCTTGGCAGGGGTGATGTTGATATTTAGCTTCAGACTGCTGCTAATGCTTTCCCTCATATTTTTGAATGCTTCTTTTATTTTTTATTGTATTATACTTGTTTTGGATCTTAAATTTATACACCAATGCAGCTGCTTCCAAGGAAGAAGGATATACTTTGCCAAAATGCCAATCTCTCATAAGACAAGAGCCTGTAGCCATGGCACAGGATCTAACAGAAAATATTACTGCATTAAATGTAATTTTTAGCAGCAGTTAAGTGTCTGCTGTAGTACTCTGTTCATATCAAGTGCCCTGCAAATGTTGATGCTGGATAAAAGAAAACACAAAACAAAACAAACATAATGGGAAGATGGAGTAAGTAGAGTGAGCAATGAAAATTAAATGAGAAAAAGCAAAGTTACAGCATGAAAAAAGGTTTAATGGAGTACTATAGAATTATCTACTGAAAGGACAAAGTAGAAGAAACTAAAAATAAAAAGGCAATGTAACAGCTTAGATAAGAGGAATGTGGAGGCAGAGAAAAGCTGGAGAGGTAATTAGGACAATTACCTCCATGCAGTGGTTTTTAATCTTGGACCCACATTGGGACCACCTGGGGAGTTTTTAGAACTACTGAAGCCTGGGTGCCACCCCCATAGAGTCTGATTTCATTGCCTGGGTGCCACCCCTGTAGAATCTTATTTTATTAGTCTGGAGTGGGTTCTGGGCAACAGGGTTTTAAAAACTTCCTTACATAATTCTGATGTGCAGCCAGGGTTGAAAACCACTGTGTAATGAAAAGAATTATAGGAGAGTAAAGGCTTATACACCTTTGTACTCAGAGGTGACATCTGTGACCATAGGGCCTGCTGCGTCATCGGGGTCTGCCAGTCTTCTACTCCTTGTCCTTTCTCTATGACCAGTGCAGACCCCCTATAGCTCTCCTGCCTGGTGATTGCTCACTTCTTATAAACCAGAGGGCGCATAGCTCTGGTTAGGTCAGCATCAACCATCTTCCTGTTCCCTTGATCTCTTTCAACAGTGCTGGGCACTTAGTGGGTGCTTAGTAAATATTTGCTAGGTGCTATCATACCTGGCATTCTGGGTCCTTCTGTGCTAGATGAAATGGGTTAAGTCTGTGTTCTTGGTTCCTCCTTCTAATTTTGCTCTGACCTTTCAGATAGAAGTTTTGTCCTATCCAGCTCCCTTTTGAGAGGTAGAGTTCAGCTGGGGAGCCCACTAGCTGTGATTAGTTACACTGGGACGTCACTCTGTGTGTGTGTGAGATGGAACCTAGCCTGTAGCACATTGGACTCACAGAGTAATGGGTTCTTGCTATATTTCAACTTTGCATTCTTTTTTCTTCTCTCCGTTTCTCCTTCCTTCCTTCCTCCCTTCCTCTGTTTTTGTCTTATAATTCCCAGGCTCATGGCAGACCATAATAATCCAAGGATACCTACCAATAGGAGTGAAAATGTGTCCAGTTCCCTGAAATGGCCACTTGTTTTTGGAGGGAGATAGATTGCTTTCTGCTCTCCTGGAATTGCGGATTTCACAGTGAAGATTTGCTGCCCCAGGGAGAGCAGTGGGTGGAATGTAAAGTTACTGCTGTCTCTGGAAATCCTCTTTGATTTGTTCTGCTTGCTGGAAGACTGTGGGGGTCTGCTGGCCCTCAGGTAGAACTTGGAGAAGCCATGAGACAGGTTTTCATGCTAACAATAGACTAGTTCTACATTTTTTTTGGTAGAAGCCCATTTATAAAAAAGAAATCAATGGTAAATGTATACTTCCATACAACAATATCCCAATACAGAGATAAAAACTGGAAAAATCTGGATTGGGAGCAGATGGAAAATTAGTTTAAAAAGGCCTGAACACGAGCCCTCCCCCTTTGTAGTAGTCTCTGCATACAAGAAAATGCACTTCCCATTTTCCTCCTCTAAAATGGAGCAAAGAATTTTGCCCAAGGTTCTTGGTTGGGAGTAGGCGGAGGAGATAGCTCAGGGTTAGAGAGAATATAAATGCTACTTTCTTCTCCTTTGGTGGTGGGACTTATGGAAATGTAGAATGTTTAGTTTTTAGAGAGAGCTAAAATTTTGTAGCTGGAATCATACTTCTGTGGAATTAAGATTTTATTTTACAGATCTTATATTCCTTCAGTTGGCCGATTACCCCTGGGGCACCACAGGGTGGTGACAAGGATGGGCCCTTACCTCCCAGAACCCTAAGGAAACTCCCCACTTCATCTGCTATGGGGGAGCAAATAAATACTCTTCATCCTTCAATCCACGGGAGAGAAGAAAGCTGTAGGAGCATCTCTGGGAGTGAAACCCTCCCCCACTCCACCTCCAGGGGGAGACAGTGAGGTGCCCCTATCTGCTGGGCTGGGTCTATGATGCCAGAGGAGGGGAGAAGACAGATGGATGGGGACTTATCCTCATTCCCTTGGGAGACGAGAGCTGGGTCTGGCCCTCCATGCTAGGGGCTCCCACAGCCAATTGACACAAAAACTGGCATCACCCAACAGTTCCACAGGTACTTCCCAATTCTTGAGCTAATACACCTACTACTTTTTGCTTAGCTTTATTACAGACTGGGAGGAAAAAGGAATGAGGCTGAAAGACTGCCAAAACGTAGAGTCAGAGCTAACTAAGGAAACAATGCAAGAGCAACATGGAATCACTGCAGGATACTTTTGGGAAGGCGGTGTGTAGATTTAAAAAAGAGTGGCTCTGAGTGTAGCTTCAGGGGCTAGAAGAAGAGGTTTCCTAAACCATTAAGTGGGAAAGCGAGTACAGTATTTGAGTGGGATCTTAGACCTACAGCAGCTTGGGCCACTATAAACCAGTGACCTGGTCACGTCCCAGTAACCTCACCCACTATGCATCCGTTGCGATCCCGTTGCAATGATGGGACACCTCAGACATTCTTGCTGGTTATGTGGGGTTTATATTGAATTTGGTGGCATGTGGGGACAGGTGTGGGGCAAGGACTAGAGTAAATACACTTTCTTTGTAACATTCGCCATGGCTAGAGATGCCACAGTTCAGAGTGGTTGTTTTATAATCGCCACAGTACTGCTGTGTGAAAGCCTAGTTTAGAATGCAAGTGCTGTTATATTCATCATGTATATGACAAGTTAAAGGGCTCTTAACATCGAGCTATGTAATGAATGTTTAGTACGAATGAATTAAAAGATTATTGAATAGAAATTCAACCTATCCAATTGGCAGGGCTTTAATTGCAAAGTATTCTGAGAGTTAGCACACATGCCTAACTGAATAGTGACTGTGGGAACTTGGGAAGTTACCAAAGGAGGGGAAAGGAGACGTTATGCGCAGCAAGATTACTCTTGCATAGTGAACACTCTCAGCATCTATCCCACTGGAGTAACATCATGAGTGGAATCACGGTACATGACAAAGCATGTGGTACCAATCTAACCCATCAGCAGTGTCCAGGCTGTGGTCAGAAACCAGAGATGTAGTCTAGCAAAAGATGCATAGGGAATGGCGCATGCCAAGGAGATGGACTAGAAGAACCCAGGGAAAGAGGATTTTTGGAAGACTCAGCTGACAACCATCTCTCTGTCAGAATACCTTTTTAAAAAAGGTGCCAGCTTAGGCTGGGTGTAGTGTCTTACACCTGTAATCCCAGCACTTTGAGAGGCCAGCGTGGGTGGATCATGAGGTCAGGAGATCAAGACCATCTTAGCTAACATGGTGAAATCCTGTCTCTACTAAAAATACAAAAAAATTGGCCAGGCCTGGTGGCACACACCTGTAGTCCCAGCTACTCCGGAGGCTAAGGCAGGAGAATCGCTTGAACCTGGGAGGTGGTGGTTGCAGTGAGCTGAGATCGCGCCAAAGCACTCTAGCCTGGGTGATACAGCGAGAATCCGTCTTAAAAAAAAAAAGGTGCCAGCTCACATCCCAGATTGGTGACCCAGAGGCTGAGCTGAGTTGCAGCTGCAGCGTGCTCAGATAACTGTTGCCTTTATTGAAACCTGCTGTGTTTGCATTGACTCACAACATGGTTAGGGACTCAGCTGGACAGCATACCAAATGCCAAGCAGAAATTCCTAGTGCCACCATCTGCCCAGAGGACTCCTTGTTAATAAATATTATGGCATAAACTATATGTTTATCCAGGGAAATGCCATGGGAAAGTCACACTAGCAGAAAGGGAAAATACAGTCTAAAATGCCATGGCAGTTGAAAAATGTGTTTTCGTGAAGAAGATGCAATTCAGTCAATTTTCCTCCGATTTTGACAGGTTAAACTCTTAAGTTTCAAGTGTGTGGAGGCTAAGTCAAAAATGTTTTAGGGCAAACAAGATGAGAAAAAGCAGCCTTTGTATATACACACGAGGGAGTGGTACAAAGGCACCAATGTCCACAATGTAGTTATGGCCTCCCTGTGTGGTAAATCAGGGACCCGGACTCACTCAGATTGATCATCCAGCACAAAAAGGCTCTTGGCTTTTCTCTAGTCAGTATGTAGGTTCAATCAGTCCTCTTTTCTTCTAAGGGCATAGGAAGCCTTGGCTGGTTTTGACTGGTAAAGGGGGCCTTGGGAGAGGCTTAGAAAAGAATGGGATTAAAATGCAGAGGAAGGACCAGAAGTGCAGCTGCCACATGCTATTATTAGAACTGATGGTGAAACACCTTTCTGCAATCCAGGGAGCCTTCCTCATCTAACCTCCTCTTTGGCCCTGAATCTAATCCTCTAAATGCTGAGGGGTCAACATTATGTGGTTGAATTGTACTCTGGTTGGGTGGGAGCACTTTAGGAAAGCCCCTTGGCACCTTCTTTTTGTCTTTTTAAGTTAAAGTAGGGAATAGATCCAAGTGAAGGCTATTGTGAAGAGTAAGTCATCCATGGCTGTAACATGCCAGCATCACCAGATGGGGTGCGGGAACGTAGGCAATTTATAAAACCTTTGCGGCAGCTGCTGTGACCACAAGGGATGATACTGGCTTGGTTTAGCATTTTTAAACTTAAGTATTCACCTCATGCTAATGTACGTAGCTGTGTTCTCTCATTTGAGGTTGTTCATTTGGAAATATAGAAGGATGAGGCATTATTCCTTTAAATAAAATATTCCCTTTCATTACATCTGTGTCTCAGTGATCCCTAAAGCAGAAATTCGGTTCAAACATTAAATTCAATAATCATATATTAAACAGTTACTCTGCAATGCACTATGGAAACTGAAGATGAAACAGACCAAGGATCCCTGCCTCGGGGGTTTATAAATTAGGAAGAGGATGAAGGAAGTATGCAAACAATCATGGCAAAAGGGAAAACACATAAAATAACTCAAGAGAGGAAAGTGCTTAGGTGGTTCAACTGGGGGAAGATTGTATCCTCAGAAGAGAGTTTTGCATTGGAGATATAAATTTGGGAGTCATGGGCACATACGTGAAATTAATGCTGCAAGAGTGAATGAGATCATCCAGAGAGAGATCGAGAAGAGAAGATAGAACCAGGCAAGGGCCCTGGCTGCTCTAGTATTTAGAAGCCGGATAGTGGAGAAAGAGCCAGCAAGCGGGACTCAGAAGGAGAAGCCAGTGATGTAGAGGAAAATCAGCCAAGTGTGGCATCTCAGAAGCTAAGTGTGAAAATCATTTCGAGGAGGAATGGGTGGCTGACGGTGTAGCTTACGCTGTTGGGAGGTTGTATGATCACTGGCTATCCACTCATGTGTGTGTCCTGTGTCTGTTTCCTCTTATTTTAAACGGATAGGTCCACAGGGCAGGCTGCATGTCTGTTTTGCTCTCACCATGTACTCAATGTCTGGCACAGCACTTGGTACATAGTAGGACTCAAGATATATTTGTTGCAGAAAGAAAGGAAGGAACAAAAGTCTAAGGTGTTTATACTTAATTCAGTAGACAAAGAGTAGTATCCGAATAACATTTTCAGGTTTCTGACATTGAGTTTGGTCTTAGCAAAAAATGCAAGCCTTCTTTTTGAGGCCTGTGCAGACCCATTGGCCTTACGCAGAGCTCCTCTCAACATGATTAGGTATCCTTCAGTCTGAATGCACAGAAATGAGGAAACAGCAGGAATCTACCTGACTGATTCCCACATAATCCTTTGGGACAGTATTTGCCTATAGAATTTCATGAGGTCTCAATGGCTGTGCCATTACAAAAAGAATTCCGTGATTCCAACCCCAGGTTAAATAGGTATCTTTACAGCAGGGGTTCTAAGAACATTTAATATGGTAATAAGAATTGTAAGCAGTAAGAGGAGGCTATTAATATGTAGTATTTGCCAAAATTGTCTGATGGTGGAATTCTTTTTAATTGTGCAAGAACTGTTAATATCTTGAGGGACGGTGACATTCTGAAGAAGAATTGGACAAATATTGGCCCGGAAGAATTCTAAGAAGAAAAAAAATAATTTTAAATTCCTTTTTAGTTGACAGCAGGAAAAACTCCCCATGATGGAGACAAATTACACGGGTGGAGTTAAAGGGTATGGTAGGTTATAATTATTATTCTGAAGTATTTGATCCATCCTTCCATGAAAAAGGGTTATTGATTCCTACCTGTTGCTACATGTCTTGCAGTGCCTCCTGTGGGAAAGGTGTGAGTCCTTGCCGAGCTGATTTTGTGCTTGGCCATGGAAAGGCTTTGGCCAATGAATGTGAGTGGACATGATGTCTGCTGTGTCTGAGCAGAAGTTTTAAGAAGTATCTTGAGTTTCCGCATCTCTCTTGTTCTTTTTCTTCTGTCATAAGAACAGCGTGGAGGGGCATGGTGGCTCATGCCTATAATCTCAGCACTTTGGGTGGCCAACGCAGGTGGATTGCTTGAGCCCAGGAGTTTGAGACCAGCCTGGGCAAGATGGCAAAACTCCATCTCTACAAAAAAAATTTTTAAAAATTAGCCAGGCATGGTGGCATGCACACCTGGAGTCCCAGCTACTGGGAGGCTGAGGTGGGAGAATTGCTTGAGCCCAGAAGGTAGAGGCTGCAGTGAGCCAATGTGCCATTACACTCCAGCCTCTGGGCAACAGAGTGAGACCCTGTCAGAAAAAAAAAAGTGTCTCAAATAGTGACTTATCTTTCATCTTGGGCTTTGGAATAGGAAGGCACAAGGAGCAGAGCTCAGCAGCCAATTGATAGGAAAAGCAGAAAGAAAAAGTAAATGTTCATTGCTGTAAGCCACTGAGATCCTGGCACTGTTTGTTACCAAAGCAGAGTTGACTAATACAAAGAGGAAAATATGGAAGGCTGATGTGACTATGGCAGCTGTTTTATTCTAGAGCTCTCAGAAGAGACAACTTCAGAGGAGAAGGAGAAAGCTGAATCAGAATGGCTGTTTACAGCTGACTTTCTGTATAGGGCAAAAGTTTTATTCTTGCTCCGATTAAAAACAACTTCCTAAATGAAAGTGGTTCAATCTAGCCCAGATAAAGATTTATAGATCTAGTGTAGCTACCAGGCGCTGTGATATCTGAGGAGAAATCTCAATGTTTCACACCAAATGAAATCAAAGAACACAACAAAGTGAAAGTTCTTGGCTGGCTCCACCGGTGGTCTTGCCTCTCCGGGGGGCATTTTACCAGTCTCTCTGGGTTTCCCCACATTGGCAGGATGAGGAATAGATCAGTGCACCAGTGGTACCAAATTCTGGGGAAGCTCAGAGGTTTGACATGGCTCTTTAATAAGAACAGAAAGTTATTAATAAAAGAAGTGATCATTATTCCAGGAAATAATATTCTCCTTTTCCTTTTCCCTTCCTCTTTGCTTTTCTTAATTCTTTATCTTCTCAACCCATACCACTACCATTTTGGCTGTTCTGTGGTGTGTACAATAGCAAAATTTTGGAAGTATCTAAGCTTTCCTTGGCAGGGAATTTACATTCTGTGATTATGGGACCCCTATGAAAGCTCTGATGTAAATTCACTTCCCCACAAAAAGAAACTGATTGTGTCTAGTCTGGGGTTCCATATTTTTTCCATAAATTATCAGTTTATTTATTTTCATTTTTAAAACATTTTAAAATTTAAAAAGCTTTATTTTACTAAGTTCTGGAACATGTGCGGAGTGTGCAGGTTTGTTACATAGGTATACATGTGCCATGGTGGTTTGCTGCATATTTTCAGTTACATTTTAATATTTTCTTTTTTCTTTTTCTTTTAATAGAGATGAGGTCTTGCTTTATTGCCCAGGCTGGTCTTGAGGGGCTCAAGGAGTGCTGCCATCTTGGCTTCTCAAAGTGTTGGGATTACAGGCATGAGCCAGTGCACTTGGCCTATTTTCGGTTATTTATTTTCACTGCAAGCATCAGAGACCAAGGTGAGTGTGTATCTGTGTAACTGTTGAGGATGCTCATCTTCCCCCGGGTCATCTGAGGGAACCTGCAAGTACACCTTACCTTGGGGAAGCAAGTGCTTTTTCTGTTATGAGCCTACGTCACCTCCTCTGAGAAGCCTTCCCCATCCCTAGGCCATCATTTCCTTCTCTGTGTTCTGTTTGCTCCTTCCTCTGTTAGTAAGTTTCTATTTTCATGTCTGTTTCTTCCACTAGGAAGAGCACCTTGAGGACAGGAATTGAATGTTGGCCGCCTTTGTAACTGAGCATGTGGCACAGTACCAGGAATATTGTACGTGCTCAGCACATATTTGAGGGATGAGGATATGCCTCCCCATAATTATAGACTTGTGTATTTTAATGATACAGCTACTGAAAATAGCCGCACAAAATGAAAAACACAAAAAGGGTTCATCATCAGCCAGCCAGTAGTCACTGAGAAAATAATGATCATGTTGGGCCCCTCTGATTTCTTCACGTCTAGCTGGAACCTCTGGGCAGGTTTTACCTACCTGTTCAAGGTCCCTATGTGGGAGCTGGCTCAGACCTATAGAGGACCCTCCAATCCTGTTCAAATTGTCCTGTGTGCCCAAGAATGGGCTCTTGAGTATGCCAGACAGAATGAGTAGAAATCAGTGGTTTCTGAGAAGCCATGGACTCCAGCTCAGGAGGACATTGGAATCTCCAAGACCCCTAAAAAGTGAGAATATGGCAAGGCTTGAGGCCCCACTACCGCCTAGAGTTTGTGATGATGATTAAATTCTGGGAAGTCTCAGAATGTGGGCGATTCATTCATTTATTCATACAGCTATATTTATGCCATTTGTCAGGTTGAATGATAAGCAAATGCAGATATAGTCCTTGATCTCCAGTGCTTACAAACTCATGAGAAAATAGGCATAATCAAATTAATAAAATACTACAACCTGATATATGAAAGCATTAAAGAAAAAACAACCTGAACTTGTCAGGAGATCTCAAGATGCCTCTGAAAAACTGTGATGTGTAGGCTTTGATCTTTTTTGTTTAACTCCTTTCAGTAGGAGTTAAATGGGATGAGGAGGTGGGAGAAGTGCTGCACAGGGAGAGAACAGCCTGTGCAAAGACCCTGGGGCGAGAAGGCACCTGGTACGTTCAAGTGTTAACAGCTGGAAGAAGGCATGTTTGGAAAATGAGGGAAGAGAAGACTGAGAGGTATAGTAGAGGAGGTGAGAAGGAGCCAGACTGTGCAAGGTCTTAGACAGGACTTTTAGGGATTTTCATCTTTTGCCTATCTGCAGTGGGAAGTTACTGAAGGATTTTTAGTCAGGGGCATGACATGATCATATTTGTATTTTGAAGAGATCACTCTGGCTGCTGTGAGGAAGACATATTGAACAGTACCAGAGCCCGGCTAGCTTACTCAAAAGGCCATAGAAACAATCCAAAGAAGAAAACGGTAGTATTGACTAGGCTGGTGGTAGCGGAGGACGGAGAGCAGTAGACGGGTTTGAAATGATGGTGTTATTCCTTCAGATAGAGAACCTTAGGATAGGGCCATATTTGCAAGGAAGTTCTTAAGTCTTGAGTTGAATACCTTTGAGATACCTGAGTAGAAATGTTGGTCAGGTGGACACATAGATATAATTCATGTATTCAACTCACATTTATTGACTACCCACTATAGGTTAGTCACTCTATTAAGAATTATATGGTACAGGAAAATATATTGAACTTGGATTCTTCTCTCAAGGAGTTTAAAATTTATTAGACAGTCATGATTAATGGTTGGACATTTAAGGAGAGCTGTCTTTAAATATTTGAATATGTGAAGGTGAACTTAGTCTGTGTTGCTCCAGAAGGCATAACAAATACAAAGAGATGAAGTTATGGGAAGCAGATTTTGATCTGGTATAGGAAAGATTTTTTGAAATAAGAATTATTGAAAATATTTGAATTGAGACTGGATGATCATTTATTCATTCAATCTTTAATGAACATTTAAACTAAATGAAGAGATTTCTATTTGACTTTTAAGATCCTTTCTTGCTTTCAAATTCAATGGTTCTAATTTTCTGTGTAAAATCTTGCTTGTTCAGAGTGAAGGTCACAACTTGATATCCTTGAGTCCATTTTCTTATTTGGACCCGACTTGAGAGTTTTCAAGATGGTGTAATGAGGACTTTCTCAAGGCTGTGGAACCTTCTAAATCAACAATGTGTTATATGATAGAAGTAACATTCTCTTCGTTGCCAGTCTCTGGCCTTCTCTGATGCAGAGGAAGTGGCATATTCACATGGTTTCAGATTCCCTTATTTTCTCTTGCCTTTCACTCATGGCCATGGTTTCACAATGTTGGGTGACCTTTTTGTGAGGGCAGCCAGATGATGGCACTATTCCTGCAGCCAGGATATCCTTCTGGCTGCCTTTGGGCATCAGATAGGAATCTTCTTTCTCTAGCCATCCAGCATGCCCAAGGTTTCTTCTTGGGAGCCTAGTGAGAGTGGCAAACCTATTCCTATGCCTGACAGTCAAATTCAGTCTTTTCGAGGGTTGGCAGATACTCTTTGGGATTTCTCTTCACTGCTCTGAACTCTTCCAAGTCTACCCTTCTCATGATGGATAAGAATCACAGAAAACAGAACAATGGAGGCAACAATAATATGAATTTAGTCAACTCTCAATTGCCTTTACCAATGGATGGGTAAGAAAATTAACAATACAGGCTGGGTACAGTGGCACACGCCGGTTATCCCAGCACTTTGGGAGGCCAAGGCAGGAGAATTGCCTGAGGTCAGGAGTTCGAGACCAGCCTGGCCAACGTGGTGAAACCCCATCTCTACTAAAAATACATGTGTGGTAGCAGGAACCTGTATTCCCAGCTACTGGGGGGGCTGAGGCAGAATTGCTTGAACCCAGGAGGCGGGGGTTGGGGCGAGCCGAGATCATGGCACTGCACTCTAGCTTGGATGACAGAGTGAGAATCCATTTCAAAAAAAAAAGAGATAGAAAATGAACAATACAAGAATAATAGCTGGTGTTCATGTCACTCATTTGGCTTTGGGATTTCTGCAGAGACACTTGGTCCATGCCCATACTATGCTAGGGCCTTCCGTGGCCCTGTCTCCACCTAAGTCTGAGGCTTCAGATGTTACATAAAATGCTTCCTTAATTATCTGCTAGTTAGTGCAGGAATTATTTAAGTTTCTCCAGGTTTTTAACTTTAATTTTTGTCTGGTTTCTTTTTTCATTGTTTGTGCCCAGACCGCAGATTGTTGGGCAGTCCCGCTATTTTCTCAGGATTCCCTCCTCCTCATCTCCAGGCTATTTTTCATGTGCACCCCAGGCCAACCTCAGGTTCTATTTTACCCCACCCCAACATGGGCCAGAACTTCAAGTGCTCATTCATCTTACAGGAGGAGTGGCTCACTGGAGGCATATATTCTTGTATTTCCTGTTCCTCTTGTTCCCAATCAGACTTAACCAGACACCGATAATTTCTGGATTTTTTTTTTTGGCTTGATCTTGAATTGAAGGTATGTGGTACAAGATTCTGGATTTCCATGGATGATCCATCATGGTATGGTAAAAAGTATATTGACTCAGTAAATATTAATTCATTTACTTATTTGCTTGTGGATGAATGAGAAATGATAAAACCTAGAATTTATGTAATACCTTCCTCTAAGAAGCATACAAAGACTCACTATCACCCCAGTTAGAATATTTATTATATTAGTAACACAAATAATCTGTAAGCTGAATTGGGGATGACTGACTGCCCATCAGTGAGCCCTATACCTGGTGGCACATCAGAATCCCTTCAGGAGATTTTTTTACAAATACGGATTCTTAGGTGACATTTGGGGAAAATGTATTTATATTTTTTTCACCTCCACGAATGTTTTCAATAATGATGAATGCCTAGGCCAGTGCTTCTCAAATGTTAATATACATGTAATTTACTTGGGGAGTCTTGTTTAAAATGCAGATTCTGATTCAGTGGCTCTAGGATGGTGCATGAGATTCTGCATTCTGGAAACTTTCCAGGTGATGCTGATTATGTTTGTCTAGACTACACTTGGAATAGCAAGGTCTTAAGCCAGCGGCTTTCAACCCCAGGGGGAGGGAAGAGCAAGAGGAGAGGAAGGAGGTTGAGTTACCTGGGAAGCCAGAGTTTCAAGCCCACACCAATTCAATCAAAATCTCTGGAGATATATCCCAGACATTAGTATTTTCAAAGGATATCCCCAGGTAATTCAAGTATGTAGACAGAGTTGAGAACCATTATTCTAGAGATGCCTTAACCACATCTAATGTCCATTTCTCTGTAGTCAGGGCAGGAGAGCCTGGGCACATGTCACATGGTAAGAGAGGGAGCAAGAGAGACAGGAGGAGGTACCAGCCTCCTTTTAAACAATCAGCTTGCCTCGAACTAATAGAGTGAGAACTCATTCATCACCAAGGGGATGGAGCTAAGCCATTCATGAAGGATCTTCCCCTGTGAACCAACATCTTCCACCAGGTCCCACCTCCAACGCTGGGAATTACATTTATACATGAGATCTGGAGGGAACACACACCCAAAGCATATCAGCCCGTTAACATCCATGTGAGTGAACTTGAAGTGGATCCTCTTCCAGTTGAGCCTTGAGATGACTATAGCCCTAGGTAACATTTTGATGGAAGCCTGGTGAGTGGCCTTGAGCCAGAGGTTGCAGCGAGGCCACACTTGGATGTTTTGCCCACAGAAACAGAGATAATAAATGTTGTTTTGAGCCTCTAAGTTTTGAGGTGATTTGTATGTGACAATAGATAACTAGCATACCCACCCTGAAACACCCTTCCTCTTCCTTCCTACTTATCCAAGCCATGCCTCTTCTAAGCCTTAGCTATTCTAAGACAATTTTCTTAGTGTGGTATTTATACTAGACAACCATGAAAAAGAATGAAATAACATCTTTTGCAGCAACATAGATGGAACTGAAGGCCATTATCCTAAGTAAAATTTCCCAGAAATAGAAAGTCAAATACTGCGTGTTCTCACTTATAAGTGGGGGCTAGATGATGTGCACACATGGAAATACAGAGTAGAATCATAGACACCGTAAGACTCTAACAGGTGGGAGGGTGAGAGGGAAGTGAGGGTTGAAAAATTACCTATTGGGTGCAACGGTCACTATTTGGGTGGGTACACTAAAAGCCCAGGCTTCACCACTACGCAATGTATGCATGTAAGAAATCTGCACTTAAACTAAGCATATACAAATAAAATATTTTTTTATAAAAGCAAAAAAAGTTTAAAAAATTTCTTTTCTTTCTTTTTTTTTTTTTTTTTTGAGTCAGGGTCTCACTCCTTCACCCAGGCTGTAGTGTAGTGATGTGATCATTTGCTGCAGTCTTGAACCTAAGAAACTTTTCTCATAGTAATTGGTCCTTTTATAAACTCCTAGAGCACCGCACACGAAATCGCTAACCCTCATTATCATATGTGCTGTCTTAGATTTTTGTATTCTTTGTATCTTTAATTGTACTTTCTAATGCCCTGTCTTTTAAAAATACATAGGAAACACATTGATGACAATAGAACTTTGAATAGAAGTTGCCTTAGAACTTTGCAGTTCCCACGACCTATCCCAATACCATGAATGATAAGTACCCTACAGAAAATATGTGATGAAGATGATAGTGCATTGGAAGAAATGTTGAACAGAAGGTGTCAGGAGGGCTGACTTTCCGTTGTAATTTTCACATTTATGTCTGTTCTGTGTCCTAATATCTGAATTTTAACCTTAGGTGGAGAGAGGATTCCAGACAGATATTTGAGCAGAACAAAGAGTGCCAACAGGATGAAGGCACTCCCTAGATGAGTGTTTAATGTTTGTAACTTTAAGCCCCTCTGCCTACTTGTCTGCTCAGTGGGTTCCTCCAGGTGTTTGCTCCCTGCAGTCTCAGACCTTCTTGGCTTACCCATTTCAACGTGGGACTCAGAAATCAAATAATTATTCTCAATTTAGTTGACTTGTACCCAATTCAGAAATTCCATATTGCCATGAGTATTTGTCTCTAAGATCTCCCTCAGCAACCAGCGTGAAGGAAGCCTGTGCATTGCCTCTTTCTGCTTACCCTCACGGGTCCCCAGGACTCCTCGGCAGCTAAGGGAAGATATAAAACACTCAATACCTGAAATAGTTGTGGAAACATTTCAGAAAATGACTCTATTCACCCTTCTTCACAGAGTAAGAATTAAAGCTATCTCTAATAGCTTTGGAAATTTTGATTAGCATGGTAATGGAAAACCATCCTTGCCTTATCTGGCTTATGCACACGAACACTTTAACAATAAAGACTGCAATGAGCTACAGCACTCATGATAGTTAAAGTTCTGTTTATCTCAGCCTGCCTCCACAATGAGAGGGCCTATTCAGTATTAAAAGCTGTTATTTTCAACCTTTCCTCCCGAGCCTGCGAGAGACAGGTACAGCTCCCCCCGCCCACCCACTGCCACATCTCTCCACATAAATCCTAACAGTCTCTTCTGCCCTCTTCAACTGATAAAGAAGGCCCCTCGAAGCTAACTGCAAAGATAAGGCCCTTGCCCCCACTTCAGCTTCTGGCCTATTTTATCAGATGTTACTGGTGAAGTGATCAGGCAGCCTCAACTCAGGTGTGGTGCGTATTTTAGCCCAGCGTGGTCTCAAATTGGATCTGCCAACTCAGTTTGGCCCTAGGGTTTCTGAAGCAGTCGGAGACGGAGCCGCGGCACTGTGGATGTCAGACGCACAGTCGTAAGTCCCGACATCTTTTGTTGTTGCTTTCTGAATGTCAAGCATAAATTGGCTTTTTAAAGCATCAGTTTTCCCCATGAAATTATTCCCTAAATTGTAATTAGAACTGTTGCTTAGTTTGAAGACCAAAATCAGAGAGTTATCTTCACCATTCTTATACCAGCTCACTTGGTAGTTCTTCAGGTCTCCTCCTGTTACACTGCAATGGAGGGTGGCAGCCTCCCCAACGAGAACAGTCAGTGCTTTGGTGTCTGATTCCAAAATTATATCCAATGAGACCTCTGAAATGAAAAGCCCTAGGTCAGAGAGAATGTCAACAACTCCCTCTTCTCGAAGGGGACGGGGTGTTACAGCAGTGCTGTACAATGATACACTCTTTTAGGCCCCCAGAAAATTGCCCCAGGGACACACATCCCTAAGAGCAAAAGGCCCTAGCCTGTCCTTACCTGCACAGAAGATGGCAAGGAAGAAGAGGGGACAGGTCCTCAGCATGGCTCCACGGGGTGAGGGGTGACCCTGTATTAGGCTGGTGCTCTCCTGGCTGCCCCTACCCAGATCAGCGGCTCTCTGCCCAGGAGAAGTTTTGTCCGTTATAAAGGTGGTTTGGTGTTAGTGACTTCCTCAGAGAGGTGTGACAGGCTGGCAAGGTCACAAGGTAGGTTGTTAATTCAACAAACATGGGCTATAGTGGGCCAGATACTATTTGGGAAACATAAAGGTAAATGATGTGGCTTTCTGCTTTAAAAAAAATTCAGGTTTCTGGGAAGACAGACATATGATGACAAAATGTTAAGTGCAAATATAGTGGAGTGTTAAGTCCTGTAAAAGAAGTAGATACAACGTGTTCCAGGAGCACGGTGGAAGAAAGTTGCTTCTGCTGCGGTACTCCGAGGAAAAACCCTGAACTGAGCCCTTTAAGGGACGTTGTCAGCAGGACGTTGTCAGCCTTTGTGTCCAGAGGGCATTCCCAGGAGAGAAAATGATCTGAGTAAAGGCATGAGGGCACGAAGGCGCAAACCAATCTGTAAAATATGGCCATTCTGTCTCCAGTTATCGCTGTGTGGTCCCTAAGACCTCTTGATCTGTTACCTTCTCCAGCCTCACATTTCACCATTTCCCCACTTGTGTTCAACACTTTAGCCACATAAAAATATTTGCAGGTTTAAAGATGTGTCATAGACTTCCAGAGGCTCAGTTTTTACACTGGCTTCTCCTTCTTCCTGGAAAAGCCATACCATTCTTCTTCTCCCTTCTTTAACGCCACCTGAGGGAGGTGTTCCCCTGGACTCCCTGCCATGTTGGGCCATGACACATATCACCTCGATTCTCTGATAATCTGTTTGCTTCCTGCATTGGACTTTAAGACTATTTAGAACATAAATAGTACCTTATTTATATTTGTATTCCTCATGCCCAGCACAGAGTTTGTCAATATTAGGAGCTCACAGATATTTGCTAGTCCAAGCATGTTTTCTAGATGTCTCAACTCTCAAGAAATCTAGAGGGTTGGTTGCTTATTTAGTGAAGACTCAGTTTAGGAAAGAATTTGCCAGCAACTCAGGCAAAAATATGGGAAATCCAGGTCTTTTACCCACTGTTGTAGGTGCAGGGAGAGGTGGGGCACTCTGCAGCAGGTGGCACCTCCCACTTGGATAAAACCTGCTAGGTACCTAAAGCAAAGTGCCTCCCACTTGAATAGAACCTGCTTGTAATAGCTTGTGGCTCACTGCATAGGTGATATCAGTGCCCACATTACCTACATGCCAAAGGAGCACTGACTTTGCAGGTCTACTAGCCCATGGTTTTGAATCTTGCTTTGTGACTTACCTGTAGTGGGACAAATTACAACTCCGAGTCTTGATTTCCTTATAATGGGCTAACTGTAGTTACCTTGCAGGGATGCTGTGAGGTTGACATGAGAAAATATGTGTGAAGCACTTATTCCTGTGCCAGGTACTCATTTGTAAGCCCTCCACAGATGTTGGCTTCTTTGCCTTGTCTCTCCTGCTTTTCCATGGTGGGGTTAGTGACCTGGTCATAGCTCCTGGCCTGAGCCATCGTTACCGGGGAGACACAGAGCTTGTCATTTCAAGCCTGGTGCAGAACATTCCTCTGAGGGAAACGGGGGTCTGTTGAGCCATGTTAGGCTGCCGTAGGACTTGGGTAGATAAATGAATGAACTGAATGGAGCCGTGTCAGAGACATATGGGCAGTATCAATCTACTGTACCCTTAGGCAAAGGACTGTCTCTGGCAGCTAAGGATGGAAGACACACATGAGCTAGACCCCAGTCATCTTTGTCTATGTAGGATGAAGAAGGGATGGGAGGACTTTAAGAAGAGAAAAGATGCCAAGGTCAAATCAAATTAACCTCATACCGGCTACTATGCATGCCTAGCCTAGTGCCATTCTCTGATGGTCTCTGCCACGCTGGGATCTTTGATATAAAACATTTGCACATAGTATTACTTCAATATAAATGGGAGAAAGTGCCAGAACTTCTGATTTTATCTCTCATTGGAAGTTTTAGAACACTTTTCCTTTGATTTGAGAATACATTCATTCTTTCCCCATCCTCTTTGAGTTTTGTGGGTGAAAAAAAGATAAATTTGGTAAAGAAAAGTCCTTTCCTTGTTTTATCTCTTACTTGTAACTCTCAAACACTTCACACAAAGCCTTAGTAACAGCAGTCTTTCCCTGTTGGGTGTCCAGGATTCACCTCTGCTTAGGCAGGGCGCTTATCAGCTGTTTCTCCTATTTCTAATTGCTGTCTTTGCTTTCCGGTTTCTCTGCTGTCTCCAGCTGGTTGGATAAGCAACTGAAGACGAGTAACAGAGGTGAATGAAAAGGGAAGACACTGTGTTTGTGTTTTGTCTTGGTTAGAATGCTGTGAGTCAGGACCTCAGCTGCTGGGTATCCTGGAACTGCCTTTGGTAAGTAAGTGATTCTTCTTCTCGGTCTAGCTAATTTGTGCTCAGAATGCTCAGATGGCTGGAATTAACTTTGTTTCTCTGATTTGTTCTACTGAAATGTCTGGGCCTCATTGGTTGTTTTGAAGCAACATCAGATATTTTTGGAAATTAGTGAGGAATTTCAATGGGCGTCAAGGAAAATCAGTGTCATTTGTCTCTAAAAAGATTTTGGCTGCCAATAGTCCATCTGCGACTCCCTTGCCCAGCTGTGTGGCACCAAAGGAAGCAGCTGCTGAGCAAAACAGCATAGAGGCAAGTGGGGCCTTTCTCGAGTTGTAATTCTGCTTCTGTTACTGACTTGGGACCTTGGGATGTAAATAAAGAAACTTTTTCGTATCTATTCTCAGCTCAGGATTTAATTCCTTTAGGATGTCTTCTTGGCTCCCAATCACCTAACTCATCCTGAAATGGAAATATTCTAATTTCAATCTGTACTTTCCTCCTGGAACACCCCCATAATTATCACAACCAAGTATTTCTCTTGCTTCCACAAGCATCTAACTTGGCTCCTCTTTCAGACTGTAAGCCCTGCTATGGTATGAGCTACACAATGGGAGAGAGCTTGGCTCTCAGCGTGGCATGGACCACATAGAAAACACTAATATCCGTAATTGAATACAAAAATGCCACTTCTGTACCCTGAGATGTATGGATACTTGATGAGTACTTGTTAATTAGTTAAACCTTCCTGCTCACCTTCTCTTCTATGACTGTCCTTCTAGGGTTGCATGGGGAGACTGAAGGGCTTCCAGTTCGATTATGAGGTGGTTGGGGCAGAGACTCTCAAATATTCCATCAGCACCACCATAATTTTTGCTTTGCTTCTTATGGATCACTTACCAGAAAACTTGCCTCTGGGCAGTGCTCACCAATCAATGCATAGTTCTGTAATGACTTTGTTCTTCTTCCTCTAAACTTTTCTTTACCTTCAATGGTAGCTGGTTTTGAAAAAGAAGAAAGACGATTTCTCTCACTGGGGCTTTTAGCATGGGGTAATGAATGACAGAATCAGAGACACGGATGACAGAGTTGCATTTCCCTATTGCATGTGACGTGGCATTGGTCTTTGGATGTTGGCTCTGGGAGGAATTGCTAAGTAGTTCCTTACTGGCAGAACATACAGCAGGCTTACCAGAGTTGTAAGTGTCCTGTAGGAAACCTGAGTCCCCCACATTAACATTCAGCAATTCTGGTTCTGAGGTGCCCTGGGGAAGAGCAAGCCCAGGAGGAATAGGAACTCAGTCACTCACCAAATACCCCTGAGTCTCTGCCTGTCACATGAGGGTTAAGACTTTGAGATCTCACCCCAAAACCATATTTTACAAAGGATCCTTCCCCAACTCTTTATTCCAAGAAAAATCTGTTTTGTGCTATCCCATGTCCCTGAAGGGCTGTTCTTCGGGGGGTACCAGTGCTGATAAACCCATATGTTGGTTGCAAATGAGAAAGCCAGCAAGACAGCAGGGGATTTGTGTTCCCACTGATGCATATAACACAGGATCTGAATCAGCAGGAGATCCTGCTTCTTCAGAAAAGAAAACAGAGAAGACAGTCCTCACTTACCCCCAGTTCTCAGCTCAGCAGTTCACACCATCGAGTTTCCATGGATGGGGCCTTGAATAAGCAGAGGCTGATGTGGAGGTGTCTTTGTGGAGCCTCCTCACTTCTGGAGTCTTGGACTGATCCTGACTTCCCAGTTTTTGAGGATGACACAAGGTCAGGCATACTGTGACTTAATTTATCTTCTTGGAGGTGGGAACTTTTTCAGGTCATCTATTATGCCTCTTATGTTGATAGAACAAACACTTTACTTAAAAAATATGTTCATAAACAACTTTAATTTTACTTTTGGCTTTATATTTATAAATTTTTCCACTAATCTATTCATTTAATGAGTGGGGATACTGTTGTATTTTAATATCTCATAAAGTCTACATTCGCTTATTTTATGATGGTCAAGCAGAAATTACTTTTCTCCGTTTTTTTTTTTTTTTCCTACCTAGGAAGCCCTCAATAATTTATCACCATCCAGGAAAAAGGTCCTCAGGGCCTTTTGAATTGTATTTCTCTGAATTTCCATTGATATTTAGTTCTTACTAGACAGGGTACTAACATAGAAAATAATGTTTAATTGTTCAAGAGACTGACTGATTTTCAACAACTTCCTAAAGGCTCAACCCAGCCCAGCACAGGGGCAATGTAGTAATCATCATCAGGATATTATCACCCTCAACAGCAAGAGTGCTTAATACTCACTGAGTGCTTTCCGTGTGCCAAGCTTTGCTCTGAATACATTAACATGTGCTATAGTTCACTTAACTCCTGCAACAATCCCTGAGGTAGGTGTTATTGTTATCATTATTTTATAGATGAGGAAAGCAAGGCACAAAGTAACTTGCCCAAGGTCATATGGCTATTGAGTCAGTAAATGGAAGGTCTGGAATTCAAAACTCAAAAAGTCTGGCTTTGAAGTCTGGACTTGAGCTTAGTCATTTTATGATGCTTCTTACTGCATGTCTGTCTATGAATCTATATATTTTCTATCTACAAATGTGCTGTACATAAATGTATACATAGATATATAATATTTTTTCAGGCTTTTAGAAATGTTGGTAAGTTGAGGATAAGTAATTAAGATGTTAATTGCTGACCTTGAGTTTGTATGTGTGTGCAATTCATTTGTCCCTCTGTGTATCAAAGACTGTGCTTTTATTTGTCAGCTAGAAGACTCAAGTAATTAAACAGGATTTAATTTTAATTTCTCATGGCTTAGCAAGATAAAAGCGAGGAGAAGCTACCTGCTGAAAACATTTTATTATTTGAGAAGGTTTGTTTTATATGTTTGCTTCCCTCACAATGCTCAGTACATCAATTTGCAAGCCATAAGGGACTCTTAGTTTTGAATGAATGAATTGATGATGCATTCAAGATGCAAGTTTAAGATGACACGAAACACCCTGTGTGTTGTTGGTGGATCCTTTGAATTTTCTGTGTTGAGGCTGCTTGAGGCTTACAGCGTTTGTTCAGTGTGATATTCAGCATGCATCATGATGCCCACAGTGCACAGCAGTAAACGGCTCTGTCTCTTGGCTGTACATGCTTAAGGATTAAGTCTCTGGAAAACAACTTTCTGTCCACAGACAACTGGCAATGCTCTGATTCCAGGGTGCCTTGAAAGGGATGGCAGATACAGGTAAGCCTTTGGTTAGCTCTGTGCAGATGCCAGTACACAGAATCATAATTCCCCACCAGGAATGTTATACTGGCATTAGAACTTGACATCTGTTCCAATCATGGTGGCCATGTTGGAAGGCTGTGTGATTTCAGTCTTGCAGGAGCCATCTGGCAAAGAAAAAAGAATAGGAAATGAGAAATGAGAAGTGGAGGGAAATCGCACCAGCTTACCTGGGGGCCACTTACAGAGGAAGGGCAGTGTGATGTAGAGAAGCAGCCAGTACGCAGCGTGTCTGCGGTTCTCAGTGCTGTGCACCATGTAGCCTACTTTGCATGCACAATGAACTTGGGCCACCTTATCTACAGCAGCCATGTGGCTGCTTCATTGCTGAAGCAATAAAGGAAAGAGGTCCTTGGGGGTGGTTGATGCCAGTGCTATCAAAAGACATACCTGGATTTGTTCAAAGGCTGCAATCCAACAGGCTCCTTAGAGGAGGCTCTGGTGCCCTCCACCACTCAGGACCTGTGTTTTCAGCATATGGTGCCATTCCCTTATCAGCCCCAGGAGGCTTATTCTCTGAAAGGAAACAGCCAGGAAGATAGTCTTTTGTTAAAAGACAGTTGGTGGGTCATGATCTCTTGGGTTCTTGTTCCTGAATTTCAGGAATGTAAGGTGCCCAGACGGATAAATAAAGGTAGAAACGGTCATTTTTTCCAAGTACACTGTGGCTTCTGTTGCTCATCTGGCAGTTTCCAGTACTCAGACTTATTCTTCAGAAGTCAGACAGGAAGGAAGGATTTTGTTCATTTTAAATTAATCAATTAATTGATTAATCAATCAAGCATTCATTCAGCAAATATTTATTGAGTGCCAACTATATACAAACCTTCTGCTGAATGCTGAGGCTACAATGGAAACAAAAACCAGCTGAAATTTCTGCCATCATGGAGCTGAAAATGCTTAACTTTAGGCAAGAGAAGCAGGTACAGCCTGTCAGATTCTGTGTATGATGCTGGGCAGGGGTAAGGTGAGGGAGGGCCTTCTGGAGTCGGTGCATATTCAGGCAGGGCTTTTCCCCAGTCAGAACAGCTGGTTGTGAGCTCACTATGGAGGAACCCAGGCTGGAATTTTCCCTGGCAACCCATGCCCAGTTCAAGAGCCAGAAGGCTGCTTTTCTGCCCACCTTCTTTTATAGCCATTTTCCCATCAAGAAATCATTCTATTTGTTGACAAAGTTTTGGAGTTCCTGACTTAGCACTATTATCATTCTATTCTTGGAGCAGAATCAGCCTGGCTGCTATTGTTCCCACTGTGAGAATAACTGCATCTTTTGTGTGGTGGTTTTCTTTTCATTGTGTACACAATGCAGAGCCACACAATTTTAATTTGGGATAAATAATAAGCTATCTTTAGGGCCAATCTTATTTTGGGAGCTGGGACTGATGAAGGTCAAGGATCCTTTCTCTTTTATTGTCTTTCTCAAAGTCTCTACCCTCCACCCCTGCCACTCTCCTACCTTATCTCTTTCCTTCTCTGTCTTTCAAGATCACATATCTTTCTGCAAAATACTCTCATAAGCAATGTTAAAAGGAGAGTAGGACCATGGACAAAGAAATAAGGAGACACTCACCCCAAGATGCCTGGACTTAGGGTTACACAGAATTGAGTTGGTGACAACTGTGCCTGCACAGATACATCATAGACATGTGCAGGGGAGTGCTGCAGGTGTGCCTGCACCAGAGCAGGTGGGGTGGCATTGGTGGCCAGAGGCTTGCCCGTGACAGTGTGGATGGGGTTTGTGATGGTGGAGCTGGTTGGGAAGATGTATGTGTGCTGCATGGTAGCCCTGGGCAGGCCTACCCAATACTCCCAGGGAAGGCTGTGTCTGCTATTGGGAAAACGTTGTACCCAAAGCCATTTTACCGGGCTGGGGCACCAACTGGATAGGGGGGGTCAAAGATTTAGGACATTTTCTCTGGATCTGTGTTTCCTTGTTCCAAATCTGAAGAGATGAAAAAGGATAATTCAGAGAAGAAAAAGAATATACATGTTTGGCTTTTATTTCATATTCAATCAGTAATCAAATGGTCACAGACAAAATAGCTGGGTTTATTCACACAAACAGCTTTATAAATAAGAGGAGTGGGCAGTCAACTATGTAATGATTTTTGAGGGCTCCAAGAAGACTACTGCCCCCAAATCTCCTCTATTGGTACCTGGCATTCTGACACTGGAGATTAATCCTTTGGACCATAGAGACATAAAAACATTCCTGGAAGGACTGACATCTTAAGTCTTAATGGACAAATGAGTAAGGATTAATTTCTAATGGTAAGACCTTGGGGCTTGGGAACTAGAGAATCTTCCAGCACATAGCCAGGATGTCGGGAAGAGACAGTCTCTCCTTTTGCTCTCACTCTAACACATCATTTATCTATTTTTGAAGTGTTTCTTGAATCTGTTTTCTTTTTCCAAGTCCTTTTGATCCTTCTCAATGTCTACCTCAGTTTTGTATTAACTTTACATCTGATCTCATTGTTTCCGGTCTCAGACCCAATCTTCTCATCCATAGTAATCTTTCCAAGTGCTCTTTGAAGCACATTTCCTATTATGTGACTCTGATTTCTGCCCATTTCCCATATAACAGAATCTAGTTCCTTAGTATGATTCACAAAAGCTTTCTCAGTCAAGCTACAACCCACCACTCCAGCCACTCCCCTGCCCCAACTCAGGCAGACTCGACTTTCACCAAGTGAACACTGTCCCCCAAGCACGGTTCATATCCCTCCTTGACATTGCTCAAGCTGCACTCCCTCTGCCCGCCATGTCCTTCTCCAATCCCTCATTCATCAAAATCATTCATCCTTTAAGTAACTTTAACTAAAACTTCCACAGGGAGCCTTTCCTGGTCCTCCTGAACCAAGCTAATTTCCCCCTCCTTTGGGCTACTGTGCATTGTACTCTGACCAACATTTATCATGGTCTGACTTCGGAAATTAATGACATGAAAGTCTGTATATGTCTCCCTTTGGAAAACACATACTCCTCCCATTCTCTCACTGGCTTTGGGAAGGTCCATTTCTAAAAGACAGATTTCTTAGGGAATTGATTTTCAAGAGGCTGCCAGGGTGCTCTATCCAAGACACAGGTGATTTTTAGAAGTCTCATCTGAATCTTGTATGTAAACTGCTGGACTCTGAACAGAAATTGAAAGAAAATTTTCTGGTTGGATAATTTCTGGTGAATGACCTGAAAGACATGGCTCCCACACTAGCAATATTTGGGATTCTCAGTCCTTATTGGAGTCCTTAGTGTTCAACAAAGTAACATAATGTGATCACCTCCCCAGGGAGAACCCAATGTGTGCAGTTTGGAAGGACTGACCAACACTCTCTGCTCTGCCACAGCAGCATAACCAGGGCTGCTTGGTTTTGGAGTTATAAGAAAGGACTGTGGTTTCGAGGGATGCAATCTCAGACACTTCTCACCTGGGCCAAAATGAGCGTCAGTAGGAACTGAGAAAGATTCTGGGCTTTTCGGAATCACAAGGCAGGAGGGTCTGTGGCCTGCCATCAGTGTTAAACTTGGATGTGAGGCCTGACCTCAGGCATCATCTACTCACTGAGCCCTGGACCTGGAAATCAGAGCCCTAGTGCAGGTCCATATTTGAATGCAAGGAGCTGACCCTGGAGACTTCCTGCCTGTGGAGTCTTATGATTGACTGTCAGACTCCTCTGTTATGGAAATTTCTGCACATTGTTTCTTGCAGGTATAGAACAGAGATTTTACCCTAGAAACCCATCCCTTACTCACACCAAAGGCATCTTGAGCAAGAGCATAGTATAGGACATGCTTAACATATGATCAACTCACCTCCCATTGGACAGTGATAGAAAAATGGTATTTTAGAATGATTTTTTTTCAATCTCTGCTCTCAGGAAAGGTGTCAAATGACATCTTTTTTTTTTTTTTTTTTAACAGCATTTTTATGAGAAGGATGAGGATAATGTACTCTGGGGACCTAGGTTTGAACTGTAGGGAAAGACTTGTTAGAAATTTTTATAATAGGGATTTTTTTATAAAAGCAGGATTTCCTTTTTTCTTTCTTTTTCCTTTGGCAGAGCCGCTCCTTGAAGATTGCTGACAGCGTCAAGTTTCTGTAGGTAAAGACCCTAGATGAACTTTGAGCACTCTTCTTTTGTTGAGAAAACTAAAGTAACGTTGAGAATGAGGTTATTCTCATTTCAAATAACGATTCACTCATTGTATTTGAGATTATGAAGTCATCATTAAACTGAAAACAGATGTTGTGCATCAAAATAGTAAGTGTTCTGTTAGAAAAATTAAATGGTGTATTTTTAGTCAGAATGAGGGGCCTATTTTTCCCAAATCTGAATTTAGTTAGGGCTGTTGATGTCCCACACATAGTATTATAAGATCTAATAAGACAGCTGAGCACCAGATTTGCTTTGTCTGGGTCATGAAGGTTGGGCCCCATCTGAGAGGGTGGAGAGGCAGGTGGAGTGCTTCCTTGGAGGAAATATTTTTTCTTACTGTCAATCATCCCAGGGCAGGAAAAGAGCTAGCCTTGGTCTGAGAAGAAAAGACTTCCTCTGCTCTCTGCACTTGGAGATATGGGGATGCCTGCAGATTTTTACTGGGTGCCTTGAGCTGGTCTTTGCTATGTGTAAGCCTGCTTGGAGGTAGAAAGAGTCTCAAGTTGGGATTTGGGTCTCAAAATGTGTTCTTCTTTCTTCTTCAAACATTTAGCAGTGCTTTGAATGGTTAAGAGAGTAGACCGTGTCCACGCTGACATGGGATCCACTGGGGTGGAGGTAGAGGGAAGAGCCGCCTGGAGAAAAGTCCCACAAGACGATGAAAAGTGGCCTGAGGAAGGGCACTGGGTCCGTGGAACTGTTGGGCCCCATGGAGACCCACTGTGGCATATGATATTCCCACAAATCACTTGGGGACATAACGATATTCTACATGATGAGCTTGCAGGTTCTTGTAAATTGAATATTAATGAAATAGTGTCTGTATTTTGTAATCCACAGGCTGGTGAGGTCTGAGGACACATGGATGATATAATGAAGGACTTCCTAAAAATAACAGACCTGAAACTTTTGAAGTAGTGCTTGAAATAACATTTGTACAATGACAACCACTGGTTTAATTAGCCACTTGACCATCCGTAGCTGTCTTTAAGACTAAGAATGCTCAGCAACAGATGAATTATTTAAATTTTAGGTGTCATAAGAGCTAGAAAATAGCAACAAATCTGAAAATGGCCAGTTCCAATTTATACCTATGTATCCATACACGCATTCATCCATTTATTCATCCAACAAATATTTGTTGCCAAGCATGGTGCTTACTAGAGGAATGCAGACCTTACTAAGACATTACCCTCCAGGGGCTTGGATCTGAGAGAGTGAAGACAGGTAGGACTCTGCATCCCCTAGTCAGAGAGACAGGTTGTTTCTGGTTAATAACACAATTAAGCAAACACCCCTCTCAGACTCTTTCCTGGGGGATTGTGTCACCCATGGAAACAGATGCGCTTTTCCGTGAACTTCCTTTTATTCCTGTGATCCCCAGTGTCGGGGAGCTGCTGTAATAGGCCTGGCTGTTCTACTAGCCTATGGGTGCTCTACTGGTCCTTGGTTTTGGCTTCCAACCAGAGGCTGCATCCTGAAACGACAGGCAAGGTTGAGACAAAGATGGAGAGGAGCACCAAGAGTGCTTTGGCCAGTCCAGCATTGCCCTCCAGTGGTAAATGCAGGAAAGTGGGGACCGATGAATTCTTAGCATGAAGTCCTGAGATGGATGTCTTTGGATTAATGAGGGAGTTCTGGGATGGCTCCCCAAGATGAGGGGTGGGAAAAGGGAAATTGGGAGTTGAGAAATGAAAGTGACGATTAAGATTCATTCATGAGGGGGCACTTTGAGAGCTAGGCATAGAGAGAATCAGAAACAAAGACCTTGTTAGCTTCCTAAAACTTGGGTTTTGTCAGGAGAAATAGTAATTGTCTGGCAAGATGACCAGGCTCCCCTGGGGATTAGAAAGCATGGTGGTGGCAATGGCAAACTATTATGTATAGCAAACTTTTTTCATTAGATTTGCAAAGAGGTCTAGGTCATAAGAAGGTTAAGTCTGCATTTTTCCTGGGACTTAAATGGTTTCAGTCTCCTGTCTTACATATAAGTGGTTCAATAACTCGGCCTTGGAGGGAGGTTTTTCTTAACCTCAGAGAGTTCCCCCATTTGGGTCAATGTCACCGGAAGATGTCCAGCACAGAAGGACACTGTCTTGTCTCCCAGATCATGGACCTCTGTGAGTCAAGGCTGAAGTAGGCTTGGCAGCCAGTCTGCTCCTGGCAAAATCTGCAACTGGTACAATGTCTGCTTCTTTCCTTTTGTTTGACCTTTGCACACAGTGTCCATCAGCTGTATCACCACTTATCTTATTGGGTCATGGAAGCAGTGGAGCTTCACCCCCCTCCACCCTGAATCTTCCCCTGCTTTATTTCTTCGAGTTGACCTATGACTTGACTTCCTGAACCTTCATCAAGCTTGAAATCCTCTCTGTCCCTACCCCTGTTGCTTTCCTACCCTGTTGCTCTGAAAAGATAGAGAAATGAGTCAGATAAACTTCCTGGTCAAGCTAAAAAAACAAAACAAAATGACCCGATGGCTAGTTCAGGAGCAAGGTAACTATAGCATAATGTAGAAAAGATTGAATTGTTCACAAAAGTGTCTGTAAATCTCAAGCAGCTTTGGCCTTTCTGTAGAAGACCTCAGTCTTTACCTGATGCACAATTCAAACAGTGGTTCAAGGGCAGGAGGAATGAGATTCAAACAGTGGTTCAAGGGCAGGAGGAATGAGAGTAGGATATCGAGGAAGGATGGAACCTGGATACCTTAGTGACAGCACTCTTGGAAGACACCACAGTTACAGTAGCTCTGTGCATGGGTGTGTAGCTCTGTGTGCATGGGCGTGTAGCTCTGTGTGCATGGTGTGCAGTGAAAATGAAGCTTTGTGAAGTTAGTAACTGTCTTTCCTATACTACCTCATAACCCCAGTGTCTCCAACAGAGTAAACACTTGCTAATAAGCATATTGCCCCATAGTACAGTGGTGAAGAGATGATGCTTTGGAATCCAACCATCTAGAATTTTAGCTCTTCAACTGTAGTTAAATCTTAGGAAAGTTTCTTAGCCTTTCTGACCTTAGGTTCCTCATCCATAAAACAGGGATAACAATAGCTGCCCTCCCTCCCACACCCAGACCATCGATGAGGATTAGAGATGATGCACGTGAAGCCCCAGGCATTGTGCCTGACGTGTGGTCACTGCTCAGTAAAGAGGAGCTGTTTATGTTATTTCTGTGTGTGGGTATGTGAAGATCTCTGTGTGTATGAGGGCTTTTCAGTCAAAGTCCAACTTAACTGCAAAATAAAATCAGCTTCATTTGAGAAAATGAAATGTGCAGGCATGGGGGGGAACTGATTCTCTTCCTACATGCCCTTTGCCACTCCCTTCTAAAACCACGAGGACTTCACCCAAGTTTCCAGGGACCAATGTGCTCTTGAACCCTGTCTGGGAAGGGAACACCCCTTGCATATAAATAAGCTTTCTGTTGAAATGGGCATGAAGGGGCCTTGGCTGACCCTCCCCTTCTGCCGTGTGGCCTGATGCTCATCTGACTGTCAGCACGGCTGTCTTCTGCTGTGGGCGATTGCGATCGACCCAGTCTCAGGAGCCGCCAACACAAGGGAGACTTGGAGCCTTTGTATTCAATCATCATCGAGAGCCTGTTAGGAGGGCAAGGTGCCATGTGGCCACTCGAAAGGCTGAGAGTCTGGAAATGGCCATGACAGAGGAAAATCCTTTTACTTGGCTGACAGGGGCCAGATCTGTGGCTTTAAGGCAATTGGCACAGATGTTGAGTGAGGGGGTGCATTCATTTTGTGCTCAATAAAACAACTTTCATTCAGGGATGTGAATTGTTATCTCCTCAGGAAAGGTGAAGGTACAGAAACAGGTTATAATTTCTTGGTGAATCTAATTCCCTTGTAGCCGGAGACAGAAAGAGAGTAAGAGGGAGGGAGAGAGAGATGAAAGGAAGCTCTGTTATCCTAGGAAGTCCTAGGTAATTACCTAGCCTGGATTTCTCCTGGAGCTTCAAGATGGTGCCAGATGTGCCCAGGCCCTCTGTGCACCACCCCACAGAGCCAGCAACCAGAGTCCATCTCCTCCCCCCGTGGCTGTTCTTCACATCTGGGAACACATCAAAGGAGGTTTGATATTCATAAACTGCTGTGAGTCATTTTCACATGGAGCTGCGGGGAGCTGCCTATACTGCTGCATGCTGTATTCAGCCCTTTGTGAGAGCAGCTGAGCTGAACCAATCTCCCATTATGGGTGAGAGTAGATTCCTCCTGGGAGACCTGGATTGGCCCCACACCCCTGTGCAGAATAAAATAGGCCTTCATATTGAGAAGTAGTTATTAAAGCATCCCCCAGTCTTGGCTATGCAGCTACACTGCCCACGGGGACAGCTCTGCATGGTCCTTCCACAAGAGTGTGGCCACCTTCAGGCCCTGCTGTTAGTGCCGGTAATATTTGAAGCCTCCCTGTTTGCCTCGCTCCGAGGACAAAGGACATTGACAAGACTCCAAACACCACCCCGTGTCTTCTCAATTGGAAGAGGAAATTCTGCTTGCTCCCGTTGAGTTTGACTATTGTTGGAAAAAGTGTCCCATACAACTCTCCTTGAGGGCTGCCAGAGGACTGGGAATTAGCCACAAGACTACAGAGCTGGAATGGGCCTTAGTCATCATCCAGTTCTAGTCCCTTGAATTACGGATGATAAGTGAGGCACAGAGAGGTTAAGCGAGTTGTCTAAAGTCACAGAGACAAGTGGGCATCTCTAGCACAGGAAGCAATTTTTTAAGAGGGGGAGAGAAATACTGGTAGGGTGAATCTTGCTACGACTTTTTCACTGGAAGATGCTTCAGAGGGTTGACTCTCTGGGAAAGCGCTGGGGACCAGGAGAGCTGAAGCTGATTTCAGTTTTGCACCTCAGTTTCTCTGTATGAAAAATGGCTGTTTTATTTACTTTCATTTCAGGACTGTTAGGGGGCTTCATGAGTGACTCTGAGAAGTCCTGGGAGTTTTGGGCTTTCAGGTTAATAAGAGAATAGTTTCTTGTTGAGCCTGAGAGGGGTACTGGTTCCTTGGACTGAATAATCTGTTCTCTGTTCCTCAGCTACCACAAAGGCCTTACGAAGCCTCTGGGTTTGGCAATGTGGAATAATTAAATAAAGGAATAGTCAGACAGAGTGGTGGGGTTGGGGAAAAGTGTGAGGAGTGGGGAACTGGGTAGAATGTAGTCATAAAGCAGCAATCTCTGCCTGGCTAGCAATCTCTGCCTGCTCTGGACCTGGGGATACTCTCCTAGGAAAGTTTGTCTTCCAAGTGAGGCTGTTTCTGCAGTCAGCAGGGCAGGGCTCCTTCCTTTTGTTTGGGGCAGCATGGAAAGTGTTTTCCTATCCATGTGCATTTGAATGCACTTTAGTTATGCTGTTTCTTTTCAATTTTGCTGGAGAAGCAAGTGTGGTTTTCTCTTTAAAATGCCCAGAGCTCCCTTTCCCTTTTGGGGTTTGTGGTGAAAGGTCAGACCACAGAATTGTCTCGTGGTAATGGGGCTTCTGAATAAATGAGCCCCCAAGGACTGCTGGGGGGACCAGAGAGCAGCAGATACCTGCTGGGGCTGAGCCTGGCAGCAGAAGCCACACAGTGTCCCCCGGCCCAGGAAAAGTGGCCCCAGAGGGCTGCTCCTCATTTTCTGGCAACGCGCCCCGTCCCCTGGCATGGCAAAGTCCCATGAGCCCAGGGGCCCACGTCCCGACATCAGTCTTCTTAACCGCTTTATTCTGTTATTACCTTGTCAACAGCAGTATCCAGAGACCTAAAGGATAAGTCTGCATGATGATGTAGTGAATGACTGGTTAGGTGCCTCCTGTTTAATAACCAGAGAAATATTGCTGTGCGGCATCTCTCCATATGCTGTGGCATCTGTGTCTGGCATGTAAGGGACTAATTTTCTTCACATATCTCATCAAAGATGTAAAGCAAAATGGAGGGGTTTCCAGCCTAACTCACTCTGCCCAGCCCACCTGCAAATTCACGTTTCTTACTATCTGCTGCCATCTAGTGGCCACTTGTCTCTTTTCTGCATTTGTTGATTTCATAACGGGGCTGAAATTTTGGCCCCTGAGAAACAAGTAAGACGGTTACATAAAAACCATGATCTTGGGTCTCCTCAGATTCCTTGTGGCAACTGAGAGTTGGTTCCCATCCCATGACATCCACCTAGACCACTCTGATATTGCCTTCTGGGGCTCGAGAGCCTTCTCCCCGGTGGAGAGATATCCTCTGTTGACTTTCACACAAATCTGCCCGCATTCCCGACTCTAAAAGTAACTCATAAAAACCTGGTACACTGGGCAGTTCTTTCCAGAGGCCAAGGTGAATCCTCTGATCTTGGGGCAGACAGCGTCCCACACCCAGTGCTGAAACCTCCTCGATTCTTGAGGAATCCCCAGAGGTTGGGATGGAAAAGGCACCCAGAGGAAGGGAATTCCATGGGCCTTTTCCAGCAGCCCACCTGCGTTTCTCCACACAAAGTCCTTGTAAGAGGAAGCTCACTTCCATCGCAATTCAGGACTCACGTTTCTGAGGCTGATCTTGTCTGACACTTGCTCCGTGGTCTGTGCTGGCATCGGAGTGTGTTTTCAGCCTTGATTCGTCAGCATGGGGCTTGGGATAGCTGTGAAACACTCCCCAGGATGGAGGATACAGTGTGACATGGAGGGCTGAACTTGTCATTACTACTCGTGAGAACGGTGAATAAAGAGCAGACAGGGCTTTGCCAGCTGCAGGGTTTAGGTACGGGCTGCAGGTGCCTGTGCATCGCTGTGGGCCCCTCACCTGAGAGGATGGAGCCGGCACCTCTGGGCTGGGAGCTAGACACACAGAGTGATGTTGCCTGTTGTCATCAAACCAGGCAGTTAATATTCTTCTCTTTAAACCTCAGCATGTGTTCATTAATTTTATTAATTGATTCATTCTTCCATATGTTCTCAGCTCTAGGATATGCAGTGAAGTAAACACAAAAACAAGAGTATGACAGTCTCAACCCTTGAGGATTTTATTATTAGAGAGGGAAGTAAAAAAGAAGGGTAACAGTCAATGCCATAGTAATTCTCCAAATGAAAAAATATCTAACATACGAAGTAGGGATTCAGAGAAGGGTCACTATCGGTTACAACAGGTGGAGAACGTATCATGGAAGTAAATATTATAATTCAAACTGCCTAAGGAATTGCAGTTGATGGTGAAATGCTCTCTAAGATGTGTGGCCTCTTAAGTCCCCAAACTCTAGGTACTCTGCTCCAGCTGTCGTCTCCCTGAGTCAGAAGACAATGGGAGACAAGGAGAATCTTCCGGGACCCCATTCATTGACCTATAATAGTTTTCTTCCCTTCTCAATATTACTGTTCATTCATTGATTGACATGTTCATTCATTTATTCATTCAGGAAACCTATACCATGCCAGACCTGGAGTTACAGAGATAAATCCAAAAATATTTCCTAGATTTTCACACCAGATTGCCACTGAGTTGGAGCTTCATAGAACAGAGACAAGCCCAAATCACTAAAAATTGTTGTCTCCATCTTCAGGCACTTCATTTGTTAGTTGCCTGTTGCTTCTTTGCTGCTTTTAGATTATCTGCTCACAGGGTCCTCCCACTTTCCTCTCTGCTGCCCCCAATGTTCTGCTGTTTTGTTTTTTTGTTTTTTTTTCCCCCACAATCCGTTCGTGGAGGTGAGGGTAAGTGAAGGTTCCTGACACTTCTAGTCAGCAGGGATGATGGTCAGAGAGAACATTTTATTGATCTTGTGGAAGTAATCTAAACAGAAACAAACAAATAAAAGGCCCTCTGTCTTGGTCTTGGTTAAAAGCAAAAAAACACTAGTTCGCAATGGTGTTTGATATGTCTTGTGAGGAAGAATTTCTATTATGTCAAATTTTCAAAAGTGTGTGCTACTGTGATAAAGATACTTACATTCCATAACCAGAGAGTTCAGTGAAAAGGGGCTGTTAAGAGACCAGGCAGTTGGGGGAAAGGTTTTATGTAATTTAAATTTAGAGAGGGTTGGCCTCTCCTTGTGTTTACTGACAAGAAACAAGAAGCTTCAATATCAGCTCCCCAGGAATATAACCTTTAACAGCAAAGCATTTGATCAGAAAGCGCTCAAAAAAGTATTGTATTGTTCACGTCATCCTTAGAACGTTTGTGCAGGAAGATAATTTGTTTAGTTGAATTATAAATAAACTCACAACCTTTTACTACTTAACTCATTCCTTCCTTTCCCTCTCATGTGGTCTTTCCTTTCAGTCAGAAGAACTTCAGACTCTCCTGGTTTTCTCCCTCCTCTCACCTGGGCCTATCTTTTTTTTTTTTTTCTTAGCAAACCACAAGAAATAAGGGTCTGTAGTAGGCATTGCCCAGGGCCTCGTTTCTTTGCCAGTCCTGTTATTGGGCATTTATATTCTGGAGATGGAGGCTGCCAGAGAGCAGTTGGTATCTGAAGATTTATACATTTCTGTGGGTGCTGAGACACAAGATCCAGCTGCTTGTTGGTGTAGCTGTGTCCCAGAGTTGGGCTGGGTCACCTTGGTCTTATTCACACTGCCTGGACAAACAGACCACCCTCCATACACCATCAGCTCCAGGTCTTGGAACCAAAGTGAAGCCAAAGATCAGAGTCTCCATGTCTTTATTCCCTCTCTCTTCATTTCTGGAAATATCACAAGAAAGAAGAGAAATTCTGCTCAATTTCGTGGGATTGTGAAGAAGTTGTCACTTGAAGTTTAATGTGGATTAGTGGAAACCGCAGCCCCTGAGCTTCCCACTTCTCCCTTTATCCCCTATCATATCTTCTCTGAGCTTAAAGGAGTTTAGCCCCCAACTTGCCAGCCAGGAACTGGGGAATGGAATTTAATTTTCCTTGCATATCTACTGTGTGCCTTCAACTTCCCAACAACACTGACTCACATAACTTTCACAGCCAACCAAGGTATGTATTACATTCCCATTTCATGAACAAAGAGGACCCAGGAGGTTAAGTAACTTTCTCAAGGTTTTAGAGCTAATTGTGCTAGAGAGAGAACTTGAATCTAGATATAAAGTTCTGGCAATTTCTACGACCATATACAGCCAAAAGGAAGGAGTAGGCCAATTCTCTTTCTTCCTCTACCTACCACTGTCTTTGTGAAAGGGTCAAGCAATGTCGGGAGATAGGAGATTCCTCAGCTGTGTCCACGACCCAGGAGCCCCATTCCCCGGGCCCCCGCCACATGTCACGAATCCAGTCACTCAAGTGGTCAGCTTCAACTTTCAGCAGGTGCTGGGATTTGGCCAGGGCTTGCCTGGTAGGGTCATGTGATGGGAACAGCCCAGTTACTGTCACATCCTTAGCAGCCCGCTGTTACTCCCAGTGTCCTTAGGGCCAGAATCAGCCAGCATCCCAGACATTCCTCAGCTGAATCTTGCTTCCAGGGAGCACCAAACCTCCGATGCGGAGGGCGGGGGAGAGCCAGATACCCCAACCCACCACTGTGCTTTATCCACTGACAGGCTGGACCTACGTGAGGAAGACCAGTGGCAAGAGTGTCCTCCAGCCGGACCCCTTCTGCCCTTTGCTTTCCCACAATGGGAGGGTGGGCCCCGCTAGCTCTGGGCCGGTTTCTCATGGGCTTCTCTGAAGCAGCTACTTCCTGGTGTGGGAATCCCCACACTCACAGGGGACCGTGAGATGTTGGGGATTTCTGCCTCTCAGAAGAGGGAGGTGATAAAGTTGGCTGGGACCCACAGGTTCCTCGGGCTCAGCAGCATAACAAGTGGTGGGGCTTGCCTGCTGATGATAGGCTCTGTTGGCTTTGGAACAAGCTGAAAGAATTGACGTTAATATTTGTGAAGCAAACAGAGGCCCTGGAACTCGAGGCACAGACCAAGCATCCCTCAGGTAAAGCTGGGGCCAGAGTGAAACAAGCAAATGCAGGAAGTGCAGCGGATGAGCGGCCAGAGGACAGATGTAAACCCCCAGAGAACTGGGCAGAACTGACTGCAGAGAGAGTGCCAGGCACCGTCACTTCTGGCACAGGCTCGAAGGGATTTGAAAGGATAGTAAAAGGAAGATGTGTTAAGACAGTCTGATGGTCAGTGAGTACTCTATTAGGGTGGGATTTTGCATGTGGGAGAGGCCTTCTGATTGGTTTTTGAGTAAACTTGTCAATCTTTGATTGGTTTACTATATATTGGTAATACATGAGAGTTTTCCAGGCTGGGTGGGCCATATGGCTTTTCCAGTTTTCACTGAATTTGAAAATGTGGTCATCTGCTTTGGATCTGAGTCTCACATAAGCAATTCTCAACCCCGACTCTGGATCTTGGGCAAGATTGTCAACCTTTCCGGGCCTCAATTTCCTTGTCTATAACAGGAAAGGGTTAAACTATGTGATCATCTGGAAACCAACCCCAGGTGCTGAGAAGGTAGAGGTCCCTCCTAGGTGGCCCACCTCTTCCTCTTCCCCTGCAGTCCTCAGGCAGCAGGCTGACCTTCTGCAATCACTTTACTTCTGGAAGCCGCTGCAGATACTCAGCCTAATTTGATTTTCGCTGTGTAAAGATATGGGTAGAGTCACAGAGAGGTTTCCTCCAGGCTCTGAAGGCCTCCAGGATCACTCTGGATGACAAATAGAATGTAATCAGTTGGTCAGTGTGCCTAAATCCTCTTGCCATGGTGGTGATGTTTGCAGTTCAATTTTGTTTTTATAGAATATGGGATTTAGTGATTCGGTGAGAGACGGAGGTGTTTCTTTTGTAACCATGATATTGATGTATTATTTAGCCCCCATTTGAGTGTGGTTCTCTGTTGAGCACCATCCTCAGTGCATTAAATGGAAAGAAACTTCCCTCTTGAAGCTTCCAGTCTGAATCAACAAGGTGGTTCTTTTATGAAAGGTAGACAGGCATACAGGCTAGTACAAGAAGGCCAAAAAGTTAATCTTTCCTTCCAATGAAGTGGCCATTGTGAACAAACACCAGGAGATGGGTGAACAAAGAATTAACAATGGGAGTAACACTCCTGTTCCAAATTCAGAGCTGTCAATGGTTCAGGATTAGGTCTAGGAGTGCCGAGGTCCTTTGCTGGCATCTTCAGCTTACTCCTTTCCCCAATGGATGTGAATAGAGGCAGGAAGGAGAGATTCTTTAATAGACAATTACTGAACAGGAATTTTACATTTACTCTTCTTTTCTACATCCCAATTTTGTAGGTGAAGAACCTGAGGCTCACCTTGCTTATGTGACTTGAGCAGGGTCATGCATCTTGTAAGTGGTAGAGATAGAGTCAAAACTAGGTCTTCCTGCTCTCTCTGTCATATAAACCACTTACACTGAATTACAAACTGAGCCTGATCTACGGTGAATCGTACTAATGTTCTGCTTTTGCCATGGGCACCAGAGGAGATACCTTTCTTTGTTGACACTAATCTCAAAGGCTAAATTATATCCCCCAAACTCATTTCCATTAATAACATATCAAAGATGTGTCACATGTTAATTTATCCAAAGTGATCTTGATTCTATTTACATTTTCGTGCCACCTTTTAATGTTACCATTTTCATAAATTAAGTATGCAATATATAAAGTCACTCTTCATTTATTGATATGTTGATTTTCAACCCAAACTTCTTAGTCTGATATTCCAGCAATACTGGAACATTAACAGTTGATAATAGCTCTATGTGCTACCTCTCCAAGAAACATATTTGCATTTTAACCTGCACCTTCAATGGCTGAACTTCAAAGGTCACTGATGAATGCCACAGCAGGTTGGTGGGAATGTAATTCTTTTTATGGATAATATTTGTGTGTGTGTGTGTATGTGTGTGTGTGTGTGTGTGTGTGTGTGTGAAATCCTATGACATAAGTCACTACCTTATGGGTAAGGCCAGTCTTGACTTAAAATGAGGAATTCTGTAAAATTTCAAATGCAAATCACATTCTGGTTTTGATGTTAGAGAAAACCACAAATTGGAGGAGCAGAGCTGTGCCTCTGGCCATTTCCTGGCACTACAGAGGAACATCTTGCTCCTGGTCTCCAGTGGGTGATGTTCCTCTTCTGCCAGAGGCCCCAGCAATGTTGATGTGATTGCCATCAGAGCTCAAAAGTACAGAGCAGAATCCTCCCCTGGAGGAAGATTCCCTTCAGTGTAAGAAGTTCTTACAGAATTAATCCTCAAAGACTATGGGTGGACTCTGCTGGGTTTTTCCCTGGGTGTACCAGAAGAGATGAAGAGCCCTCAAATACAGGAAGGTGCTCTTTTCAGTGACAGTAGTTCTCCTGGACCCTGTGGCTAAGTATGCTCCCACCCCTGCAGTAAAATCACAGCTAATCTGGAGAGGCAAGAGCTCTCACCAGGCGACTGAAAGAGAAAGTGTCCTGTGTGGATTGCGAGGGGAACTGGGACACATTGCTGGAAATGAAGTGGCAGATCATAAACTATCATAAACTCAGGAGGGGAGGATTTCCTTTTTGAGACACTCATCACAACTAGAGAGACAGCAGCTAAGAAAAATGCAGTCTTTAGGGGAACTTGGACTCTTGAGGTATTTGAGCTATTCGGAGGAAATAGAAACTTGGAAGAGATCTTTGTTCCACTATTCTTTGGCAGCCTCTTACCCCCAACCGCCATTACTCCAGATTCTCTCTGAGAATCCTGCATCAGGAGAATGAGTTGACTGGACACCCCTGGGAACTGTGGGCAGCTCCAGGCTGAACTAGAGAAAGGGCATGTCAAAGGTCACTTATTTGTGGCCTGTCCCTTTGGAGGCCAAATGTAAGAACCAATTTCTCACAGGTCCCATGTGAAACGCTTTTCATATTTATTTCCATCTGAGACTCACTTAGGCAAATATCCCATGGGTCTCTATCTCTCCAGTGCTTTCTTGATTATGTAAAATAAGCTCTTTGGAATGAATAAAGAGAATGGTATTACTTTGGCCCGAACACTGATGAGCACTTTCACTTTGTCATAGTGTAAATATTAAAGTTATAAGAGACAGCCCAGGGACCAACTAATTTCTTTTTTTAAAGACCCAAAGTGCTTGCATAGTTTCTAAAATTCTGCACTGAGGAACTGTATCCTCATTCAGTACTGAGACTCCTTGGTTCCCTGAAACCAAAGTCTCCAGGTGGCTCCAGGGGCCAACTAGGATGGAGCTCCCTATAGCTCCATGCAATGTCAGAACTGGAGAACTTAGAAATCTTTCAGTCCACCCATCATTTCATGGGTGGCAGACTGAGATCCAGAGAGTGCTCAAATCTCCTAATTAGCTATGAAGGGTTATGATTAAAATGCAAATTTGGGGCCCTCCCATTCGGTCCTCTTCTCACTCTACTTCTTACTGGGGCTTTCCCAGCAAGTGATTCCTTGATTGGTAGAGCAGAAAATAACTTCAGTTTTTAGGATGACTTTATTCCCCTAAAGAGCGTCAGAAGACCCTTTTAACGATTTCCAACTACTGGGTCAAGAGGATGACCATTTTAAAAGCTCCTGATACCAAATACCAAATAATCTACTGTTATACTGTATCAGTTTGCAATCAGAGCAGTAATCAATGTAATTTTTTTTTGAAACAGTGTCTCGCATCATCACTGGGGCTAGAGTGCAGTGGCACGATCTCAGCTCACTGCAACCTCCACCTCCGGGGCTCATGTGATTCTCTTGCCTCAGCTTCCTGAGTAGCTGGGATTACAGGCACACACCACCACTCCTGGATAATTTTTTGTGTTTTTTGTAGAGACGGAGTTTCACTATGTTGGCCAGACTGGTCTCGAACTCCTAACCTCATAATCTGCCTGCCTTGGCCTCCCAAAGTGCTGGGATTATAGGCGTGAGTCACCGTGCCTGGTCAATACACTTTTAATATATTAAGCATATTAACATTTGACTGTTATACAGCTCACCTACCTTTTTAATTTAATTTTTTTTAACTAAGTTGGTATTGATTTAGATATTCAGGAATCTTTTAACTTTATGCACTCAAACTTACATATACTACATATCCCTGGAATTTTGTTTACTGCCTTTACACTTAGAAATTGATTTTTTATCCTGCTGCAGAGGAAGAGGATAACATTTAGATATGAAAGGAATAGCTGGTGGAAAGGCTTGGTTTGTGGCTTGGATTGGAGTTGATTGTGTTAGTTGCTTTGATCGCTAGGTGACTCCTCCATTACCATGCGTTAGGAATCCCCTTGGTCCAACAAATAGAACCATTTTTCTCAGTGTGATAAGGCTTCTCACAAGGCTGAGAAGGTAGAGAATCTGTAGGCCAATAATGAGAGACTGTGCATGTTTCTGTAATTAAATTCATGCAGAAAGGGAGGAGACACAATGCCTTCCACTTCCATAAGAAAAATAATCTTAAGTTCCAACTCGACTCTAGCATTATGTGTCTAAAGAAGTAAGAATCCCCAGGAGGACAGTGTCAGCACTATCCAGAGGAGAGAGATGTTAAAACTGAATGCAGGTAAAATCCGATCAACAGAGAGGCAATTTTTGTTGGGACGTTGGGATTTTTCATGGTGGATTTTTAGATTTAAAGAAAAATGTACAACCCCCTCTCTCAAGCCATTTAACTTTCTATATTCTCAGCAAGCAAATTTATTATCAGCAATTTGGCTTTTAAAGTGTCATAATATGGCTGGGCATGCGTAATCCCGGCACTTTGGGAGGCTAGGGTAGGTGGATCACGAGGTCAGGAGATCGAGACCATCCTGGCTAACACGGTGTAACTCTGTCTCAAATAAATAAATAAGTAAGTAAGTGAGTAAATAAATAAATAAATAAATAAATAAATAAATAAATAAATGTGTCATGATAATAAGGAGGAGAAGGGAGAGACCAGAAGAGGAAATGTGCTGGCATTCGAGGTTAAGCCTGAATCTTGTCTCAATTTAGATAGCGAAAACTTACTGCTGATGGGCTGATCCCCTCTGGGTTTACTAAGAACACTCACCTTCTTGATCATACATACAAGGACCAATTACTCAACCAAGTACTGGCATGAAGAGGTTCCTCTAGCCATCAGTAAAGCCTACTAACACCCAAAGCCATTTGGAAAACAAGTTTTTTTGTTTGTTTAAGTGAAGAGAAAATAATATTAATGGATTGGACCAAGACCAGGTAGAATTCACTAATCCTAATGAAACTAATAAATGGAGGGCCAGGCGTAGTGTCTCATGCCTGTAATCCCAGCACTTTGGGAGGCCGAGGCGGGCTGATCGCGAGGTCAAGAGATCGAGATCATCCTGGCCAACATGGTGAAACCCTGTCTCTACTAAAAATATAAAAAAATTAGCCGGGTGTGGTGGCACGCACCTGTAGTCCCAGGTACTCGGGAGGTTGAGGCAGGAGAATCGCCTGATTCCGGGAGGTGGAGGTTGCAGTGAGCCGAGATTACGCTACTGCGCTCCAGCCTGGCGAGAGAGCAAGACTCCGTCTCAAAAAAAAAAAAAAAAAGAAACTAATAAATGGAAGAGTCTGGAAAGAAATAGATATTAATGCCACCTTGCACACTTTTAAAAGGAGAGGTGTAACCAGGAAAACAAAATACAAAATAAAAAACCTGCTCAGATTTTTTACAAAACAACTACTGTTGTAAGGTTTTCACCTCAAAGCATCCCTTGAGCAAACACATTTCTGTGGAGGGTGGAAAGTTATGTAGAGAAGATACCAATGACCTGTGCACTCAAGTGTCAGGGGCAGAAGAGGCTGGACAGCAGGGATGTGTGTGTGTGCAGACTTGCATGTCGATATATACACTTCTACAAGGGAATTTGTAAAATAATTTTTTGGTTAAGACTGTGAACTCTGAGCCATATATCTGAGTTCAAATTTTGATTGTAACCCTTTTGGGGTTGGTGAATTTGTGCAATGTACCCGATTCTTCTGAGGCTTGGGTTCATCATCTGGGAAAAATATTATTAGCATTGTAAGGTTAATGATAAGTTTACATGATACAATGTATGACACATGACAAAGTGCTTAGAAAAATGTCAGTCACAAATCTCCAATAAAGGTGGATTTTTTTATTTGCATAAGTATATGCATGCAAGTGTATGAGGGTAGAGAAGAAAATCTAAAAAAAATTAAAGTTTAATTATGCAAGTAGTATACGAATACTTCCTTATTATAAAAACAAAAGCATTGCAATTAAAACCAAAATCTCCACTTACTGTCCTCCCATCCCACAATATAATTCCCTCTTCCAGAGGTACTAATAGCAGGGAATTCATCAATGCATTTACAGTCCTTTTGCTGTGCAATATTCAGGGTTTATACTGTGCAAGTATTTTTATCCACATAAATAGCATAATACTCTATATATTCTGCAATTTGTGTTTTCAATCAATAATGCATTTTGGAGATCTTTTCCTGTCATTATATATAGATTCATGTCATTATTTTTAATATATGGAATATAGACTTATTTTAATATGTGATATCACTTTTTACTACATGCTTATGTTATTTCCAACTTTTTATGACCCCAAAATTGGTGCTTGTCCATGCTTTCTTTTACAATAAGAGTAGTGCCATGACTGGGACACAGTAATTGGTAGGTCATAGAATACATTCCTTTCCAATGGGAATATTTACTAACATATACTTTTATGTTGTGATAGAAAAGATATCTCACCTATTTTCCTTGCCACCATGATAAACTGTTATATTAATTTCCTTGTATTATATATTATATTCAAGATAGATAATTTTGTTAATTATCTTCTAACATTGACATTTATTTTTTACAAATTTCATTTCATCATAAAATTAGTTTATGCTTATTACATTGAAAATTTGGAAAATACAAAAGAGTGGAGGGAAAACAATCACTGTATTCCTAGGAGCTGAGATATTCAGTATTCAAAAAATGGACATAATTTCATAGGAAATTTTAAAAAACTATAATTTGGTAACAACTAATATTAAAGATCAGATTACTAATATGCTGTTTTGAAATTAACATGGTAATAGATTATAGCTTAAACATACTAATATTTTACATTATTTGAATTTCTGTTGGAAGAATTTAGGAATCAAAGAACTCATGTATTTTATATTTTAGTTACAAAGTTAGTATTCCACATTTATTAACTTTTTGTCCCTTTTTGAATAGTATTCTTTTTACAGAGACAAAAAGTTATCATTACTTTTAAGATGCTTCTAAGACCTGTATGGAAATTATAATAGTAACAAGAATTACTTAAAAATTGAAATTAAAAGTTATTTATGCTATTTATCATACTTGGCATAGGTGCATCTCTGGAATTTTCATGAGTCTTCATAACTTTATGGAGTTAAAAATGTGTTTTCAATAAAATGGTAGTCTAAAACATGGAGTTGGGCAGCATAAATTATGTGAAATTTAAGTAATGTGATATAAAAATTAATAGTCGATACATTCTGAGAAAAATGGGTAATTTTGTGGTTCTCATCAAACTTAAATTAGATTTGCATGATTTTGGTTGGCGAACAACCTAAAGGAATTGTAGATTGCTTTTACTCCTGCCACGTGGTGGAGCTACCTCAGCTTTAACGGAAAGAACCAGTCATTGTTAGTATAGTTATGTTCTACCTGTTGCTTTATGAGAATTTCTGTAAGAGATCTTGGTTATTTTATGCTATTATGTTTAATAATCACTTAAATACTTTCAAATTGTTTTATTTCTTTTTATATTAGCATTCATTAGGAGTTGGTACCAAAGCTCATGCCAGAAAATGTGCATTCAGATTCGTAATTCTTAAGCAGATGTTAGCTATAATTCACCCCCACAGAAAAAGCCAAACTCCCTTGATGTGTTTTACCACTAATTTAGAAAAGAACAGTTGCTAAATATTGTAGATAATGCTACGAAAATAAAGAGTGGCATCAGAACAGAAATGTGCTACAAAGTTGCAGGTATTTGGGTTCTGTGGACCAGTTTCCCATGGAAAGATAAGCCTTAAATTATGCAAAATTATAAGGACATATCTCCCCTAAAACACAACTGACTCATGTTGGGGCTTAGCTGAACAATTATAAGCAAATGCTTTCACAACATTTTGATGACCTCCTTTGCCTTTTAAGTAATGTTATTACTAAGTGAAGGCCTAATAATGTCAGGTAATTTGAATATAAAATAGTCATTGGATATGGACTCATAACAAGTTAGATGCTGTAAGCATGGGAAACTCAATGAATGATTGGTGCGAAATTCCCCATTCACATGGCTGTACTGTGTAGAGCTCATCTTTTGTATAAATCACTGAGCTACAGTTGATTAGCAATAGGTGTAGAAGTAATTAGGTAGAAAAGAATGCTTCATTAAAAGTTAAAAACATTTCTTTCAGTATTGTACTGTTGGTGCATAGTAAATCGATTGGCCCAGCAAGTGAATTAATTAACAGTTCAATATGAATTTGTTTCAAACAAAGGAAAAATAAGGATAAGAAGAATCAAGTAGATAATCAAAGTTGATAATCAAGTTGATAATCAAAACCCAACACCACATATTTATCTTTCATCTATTAAACTCAAAACTGGTGACTTAAATGATGAACTGGATAAAGAAAATGTGGTACATATATGCCATGAAATACTATGCAGCCATAAAGAAGAAGAAAGTCACATCCTTTGCAGCAACATAGATGGAACTGAAAGTACTTGTCCTAAGTGAATTAATGCAGGAACAGAAAAACAAATACTACATGTTCTTACTTGTAAGTGGGAGTTAAACACTGAGTACACATGGACACAAAGAAGGAAACACTAGACACCAGGGCCTAGCTGAAGGTGGAAAGTAGAAGGAGAGTGAAGATTGAAAAACTACCTGTTGGGTACTATGCTTATTACCTGGGTGATGAAATAATCTGTATTTTGTCAAACCCCCATGTCATACAGTTTACCCATTTAACAAACCTGTACATATACCACCTGAACCTAATATAAAAGTTGGAAAGAAAAAAAAAACCTGGTGACTTAGTTTTAGTAATATATTATTGATTATATTAAAATCATTTACTGAAGTTGTAGTGGTTTTGAGGCTTTGTGAATGTTTAATTTATATTTTTTAGTTGTTGATATAAGAGCAATAAGCACATAGAGTTTATGAACCATGTGACATTTCTACATGTTTAAATAGTATTATGTTAAAACTAATTTAGTTTACCCTAGGGCCTGTGAAAATTACTTGTCCTTTAAAGCTGTATCTGACTCAAGTATGCTATTGGTCCTGGGAACTTTGAGTTCCTTTTGCAGATAGCTTTTCTCTTTTGCTCTGGCTCTACCCTTCTGTCAGAGTCCCTAGAAGGGACTCTGGCTGAAGTCCACATCATAGAATTTATGCTGTTATTTTTGATAATCACTTAAAATAATTTCAGATTGTTTATTTTTACATTGGCATTCATTAAGAGTTGGTGCCAAAAAGCTCACGCTGAAAGATGTGCACCAAATACATAAATTTTAAATACTTGTTAGCTATCATTCTGTGTTCAGGAGCCAGATATTTGAGGAGCACCGTGTGCCTGCTGCACAGAGGCAGGTGGCTGAGAGTTTGAAAGGGGGAATTATGGTGAGCAAAGAGCAAAGGTAAGTGTCTTTACTGAGCTGGGTTATGAATCTCCTACTTTGTTTCTCACTTTCTCTCATTGGACAAGGTCCTGTCTGAGAGACCAGCACCATTTGTATAAAACAGATTAGAATGAAGTTCTCTACATTTTAGAATTCCAAGGGCCTGAGGCCTTGGCTCAGTCTTCTCTTGGTATTCACCCTCATTCAGGGAGACAGTCTAATATAGAAATTGGGCCTTTTGTTCATCATCTTCTATAAAGTTCATTTTATCTCCAAAAGGACGCCTCATAGATCTAGATTGATATCTCATATTTGAGAGGCAATTTCCCCGTGTGCCCCTATGTCCCTTTCCAGGCATCTCCCAAATCCTAGGTCAGCTGCAGCCACAAAGGTCACCAGTGAACCCCTGGAGCATCTGTACTTTTCTTTCTGCTCACATTTTCTGTCTTCTGAGATTTGGGATAAGAACAAGAACTTTAGAAGTTATACTGGATTATGCTGGTCAACTTGCTTAAGCAGACAACTGCGTTTCTTAGAATCCCCTTTCGTGTTTAGCTCTGCATTAGCACTGGCTAAGAGATGAAATGGGAAAAGATTTGGAACACAGAAGCAGTAACGGTTACTCTTAGAAGGACCCTGTGGTCAGGTACAGTGATGGGCAGATTCAGAGATGCTCTGTAGGTTCCATATAGTCCTTGCTTTCCTTCACTCTGCATCCAGCGAATCTTTCTCTTGGCCCTGCTGAACAATAGTGACTCCAGGCCCATCACCGGCTACTTGGCTGTGGAACCCGCCTAGAAGTGGTTGCTACAGAGGGGTAACCACTTTTTGTACACTTCTCCATGAGCTCCCCTTCACAGTCCCACTTTGGTGGTTGAAAGTGTTTCGCTTCCTAGATTTTCCCTCAGGCCCCAGCCTGTCTGGTCCATCTGTGCTCCTGCTTCAGGTAGACAGGTTAATCACCCTTTTTCTGATCCTCTGACTCCATTTTCCAGACCTTTCCTTCTCTAGCTTCTCCCAGATTTGTAAGGTCTGATTCCATAATCAATCCACTATTCCTGTATTCCGTATCATTCATAGTGGCTTTGCTTCCCTGGCTGACTCTTAACTGATATAACAATCGGTCTTAGAAGTGAATCTAGAGACAGAATTTTAAGGATGGGAATTTGGTATTGATTCTCTGATTTGATGAAGCATTAGTGACTCTACTGCCAATGGTAAATGGGACACAGTAATCCCTGACATCAAGTGCTTTTAGAAGGCAAGGTGTTAGATTACCAGGTAGCTGCTGCCACAGACCAATGTAGTGGAAATAAGGAGTATAAGGACTGGAGTTTGTGGGTTGCTTCAAAGTGTCACAGAGAATATGGAGAAAAAGAAATAAACTCAGGGTATTACATGTGCCGCTCAAGATGCAGGCAAGGGAGTGAAAAGTTTTCGTGACTACTCTGAAGGAAACTCTTGTCTCTCATAGCTGCAACATCTGATATTTCTAAAAAAACCAAGCCCAAAGACTAATCCTGTGGGTAGCTTGATTACAAAATCAATTTAATTCAGGGTCTTACAGTTGCAGTTAGGGCTTTGATTGGAATAGAGTTGGGCCCTGAAAATTGAGATGGCAACATGTGGGCAGATGCTATGGAAGCTGAGAACCTTGAAAGCCCTGTCTCCTTTCCCAGCAGAAGCCGCCTTTCCCTCTTAGGAGCTTAGTACCCACTTGATTGAAAAGCGTGTAAGGACTTACTCTGTGGAAAAATGCTGAGACTCCTCAAGACTTTCCCCCGACATCTTTCATTGTTTCTATGCCTATAACTAGACTCAACTCCTGGAAGGCCCTTTCAGAGCAGGAACAAAATGATGAGGTACCATGCCTGCCAAAAAGACTGTAAGATTTTTCTAATTCATATTCCAAAAGTTTAGACTGTAATTTTTTTTTCTTTTCTTCCCTGAAAAGGCCTAAAACCATTTGCCAAGGTCATAGTGTATATGGAAGGGTAAATAACAAGATTTTTTGGGGATTTCTGGACATTGGCTCTGAAATGATACCAGTCCTTAGAGACACAATATGCCACTATGGACTATTTACCAGAGTAGGGGTTTATTGAAGCTGAATGATTAATGGTATTTTGGCTCAGGTCCATCTCACAGTGCATCCAGTTAGCTCTGAACTTCCATGGTATTTCCCAAGTTCTAGAGTGCTTAATTGAAGGAGGCACACTCAGGAAAGGCAGAGTAACTATATTGATTATTTGATCTGAGGAGTGAGGACAGGTAGAAGGCATTAGAACTGCCTTTGTATTCCAAACCAGTAAATCCACAGCAGTACTGCATTCTGGAGAGCCTTATAGAAATTAGCACTTCTATAAGATTTAAAAGATGCAAGGCTGGTGATTTTCACCATACCTCCATTCAACTCAACTATTTGGCCTGTGCAGAAGACAGATGGATCTTGAAGAATGACAAAGGATTATTGTAAACTTAATCAGGTAGTGAATATAATCACAGCTGCTGTTCCAGATGTGGTTTCATGGCTGTAGTAAATCAATATATGTGACATCTAATATGTGAATCTTGATATGGGAAGTCATTTTTTCCTCTATATACATGTTAGTAGAGATGACCAGAAGCATTTTTCTTTCATCTGGAAGGGCTAGCAATGTACCCTCCTTGTTTCACCTCAGGGTTATATCAACTCTCCAACCCTGGCCTATTCTATTCCACAGGAAATTGATTGCCTCTTCATTCCACAACATAGCACATGGATCCTCTACACTGGCGCACCAGGAAATCGCAACTACTTTAGACGCCTTGGTAAGACACGTAGAGGCAAGAGATTATAAAATAAATCCCCGAAAAATTTAGAAGTTTGCTCCTTCAGTGAACTTTCTTGAGATTTCATGGTCTGGGGAAAGTTGAGATATTTCTTTCAAGGTGAAGATCGACTGCTGTATCTAGTCCCTCCTACCATAAAGAAAGTGTCTGAATTCCTGGTATGCCTCATTGGATTTCGGAGGCAACATATCTCATTTGGGTGTGTTTATAGTCTAAACCTATCTGCTGAGTGAGTAATCTAAAAGGCTTCCAGTTTTGAATAAGGCCTAGAGAAAGAGAAGCCTTTGTGAGAGGAGGAATTGAACTAAACCTTTAGTTCAATAGAGAGGGATCTTAATATTTAGGTGAAGAAGATGATTTGTTTTATCAATGTCAGTCAGCTTTTTACAAAACACCCTTATCCTTGACCAATGGGCTAATGAACAAAGTAATATGGTGAAGGGTTATGCATGGACCCAACAGCATGAAGTTTCGTTAACCAAGGCTTATGAGGGTACTGCCACTGTTGGGTGTACCTCAGCCTGCCAAGAGCAGAGACTATGACTGAACTCCTGATGTGCCATTGGTGGCATTCATGGAAATGTGCCGCTTAGAACTCCTTCAAGAGAACCTATATAAAAAAACGGAGATGACTGACAGCTTCATATATCATCTATTTGTATATAATCTGCATCTACCGTTGCATTTGTTGTGGGGCCTTGCAGTCTCAGGCTGTTTCAAGTCAATGATTGAGCACTGGGGTTACTAGTGCCAGTTTATTCCTGCAGAATGCAAGATTCCTCTAATGGGCAACTTCAGTGTGTGTTTTCCCCACTGGCCTGGTGGAAACTTGCTTAGAACTGTGCTGCAGACTGAAACTTTTCACGCCTAATCCTTACTTCCTCCTCTCTTTTTACATGTGTCATATCTGCATCACAGTCTAAAGGCTCTTCCTGCCTACTCCAGTTACTTTCTCTATATTCTAATAGGTGTTTCCTTTAATAAACCTCCAGTCCTGTCCTAGCATATGTTATTTTTGAAGACTCAAACTGATACCATTGGTATCAATAATTGTTCAAGAAAACAGATGGGGCTTGGGACTGATTTACCACTCTGCTTGCCAGAAGTCACATTTCATCACTTCTACCATATTCTATTGGTTATAGTGAAGTCACAGAGCCAGTCCAGATCAATGGGAAGGGATTATGCAAAATTCTGAATACTGAGAGACATAGTTCATTGGGAGACTATCTTTGGAAACCAGCAACTATCACTGTTGCCTTGGATATTTTCTGAATAGGGAGTTTCTTACGTTAATAACTGTTTTCTTCGCCAATAAATATTTATGGAGAACCCACAGTATGTGCAGAACCTGAACGTAAGTGGAAGAAACAGAGAAAGCATTGCACCTTCCTCAAAGTTTGTGCACTCTACCATGAAATATTCACATTAACATTGAAGCTAAGAGTAGGCTAGAAATCCCAGAAGTGAGAATTAATGTACTGGTACTGATGGTCAATGTGTGTATTATAGCTCTCTGTGGTGAAATAAATAGATTGATAATGGGCTTCTGTATATAGTTGTATCAACAATAAAACGATGGAGTGCTTTCTAGCTCAAGATTTTTATAACCCAATGATCCTTTATCTGGTAACTCATTCCTCATAAGACTTATTTCTCCTAAGACCTGCTTGCTTCAAATAATTTTTTATGAGGATACATTAAAATAAGTGTCAGAAAGGACCTTGTAAACTATAAACAATGATACAAATGTAAGAGACAGTTACTGCCTTTTCAAAAAGAACTCATAATAGGTGTGATGTAAATATTTGTTGAATAAATGAATGAGAAGATAAAATACCTTCTTGAGACAAATTTAATATATGGTTACCTGAACTATTGTTCTTTTTCAAGTTATATCATTACTCAGCCTCATTATACTTGCCAATTCTTGGTGTTTATGTCTTTTTTTTTTCTTTTGAAAGAAAGAAAAAGAGAGGAAAGAAAGTAAGAGTGAAAGAAAGAAAAAAAGAATGTAAGAGAGAATGAAAGAGGAAGAGAAAGAGGGAGAGAGAACGAGATTCTTGTTCTATTGCCCAGGCTAGAATGCAGTCTAAAAATGGGTATTAAAAACCTCTTTTATGCCAATAATTGTACTTA